>LPNX010575874.1:28457-68718 GCA_001517045.1 Pseudotsuga menziesii | reverse complement strand
TATATATATATATATATATATATAGATACATATTAACGGTGGTTCACCATGGAAGCCCAATTTACAGCATGGCTACATCCACCCGAGAAAATATCTCTTATAATTGCTTGGAAAGTATACATGAACGAACCACAACAACCCCATAGAGGGCCAATCACGATAAATGACTCACCAGCCTAATATTTCATTACGTACAAGGGCTCCCATGGAGCAAATGTCCCCAATGATATTCGAACCCGGATGGAGAGTGGAACAACCAGATCTCCCAACCACCCAAGCTACACCCCAAGGACACACACACACACACATATATTCAAGTGCGATGTTAGCAATCACTATTCACCAAATAGAAAATAATCACCAATGCATATGATCTTATTAACCTCACTGATGATTTTTGAACAATGTAACTCTGATGCATTTAAGAGAATGTCACACTAGTGCGCTTATAAAAAAATCTCAGTGCAATAGATTACTCGTTGAATGCCTCATGTATTTTTATATTATCATGCCTTGATACAATACTTTATATTAACCACATCATTAGTTTTAAAAATATAGTGATAGTCATCATCTCGATCAATTTGACAGATGCATTTTCCTTTAGTTATCACACTAGTGCTTTTCAATAGTTCGTAGGGACTAGTGAAATATGTAATGTAAAGAAGGGCCGACATGAGGGGGAGGGGTCCTCTTTTACCCCTAAGACAATGTAGAATTATCAATCTCTTGGGGAATAGGAGTCGACTCCAACAATATCGTTGAACCCTTAGCCCTCTGGCAGGGTCTCTATCAAACTCTTGCTTGTGATATCTCAAAAGTTAACACCTTTGGATATTCTAAGGTGGTTATTCAAGCTCTAGTCACTCAAAATCTCCCCGAGCATCTTTGGATTCGACAAATTATTAGAAAAATTCAGAAGCTGGGAAAATCCTTCCACGGAATCAAGTTCTATCATATTCTCTGAAGCCTGAATGAGAGAGTTGATCAAGTAGATAATGATGCAGTCCCATTGAGCAAAGGGAATCTCACCTTGAATGGAGCATGCTTTCCTTTTCTTATTCCATAAGACCCTGGACCTTAGGCTAGGGGCCTCTCGTTTTGATATGCGGTGAGGTGGATGGCATCTAATGGGGTAATGGTAATCTCGACATGCAATGGCAGGCATGAAGTAGTTAGCATTAATGCAAACCATCTGACATATTTTACGAAGGAGGTGGTTTAGTTGCTCCTAGTGAGCGGTGAACTCAGCTCGAGCATGGTGTCTCATTGTCAAAGTATCGACCTCCATCAGCTCATTGGACAAAAACGTATGGAGGATCCGATGTGGATTTTGGTGGCAGTGTTCGCTTCAGATGAATTTAATAGGAAACAGAGAATTATTTGGGACCCTTGGACGCTAGAAGTTTGTTTTTATATGCCTAGTCTCTTGTGGGATAATCAGACTCTAGTTAATTGGTTTTATTTGTGCTCTGTTTTGGCTTCTATCATGGCCTCTAGCTCTGAGTCAACTGCACCCAGACAAGAGCTATTTCAATGACTGGAATTGGAAATTCAGGAGTTGCATAGAAAGGTCCATGATCAGAAATGGTTTGTGCAACATTTACATGATGAAGGTGGTCGTTTCCTTATGCATGTGGATGAGGACATGCTACAGATCTGCAAGGGCTTCTCTGCCTCCCTCGCTTAATCAAAACAAACCTTGCTAGCCTAGCATGTTGAATTGGATTTGAGGATGGACAAATTGGAACTTTAGGTTAACAAGCTTTCCATGAAGAGGAAGAATGCTCATGCAGCCCAGGAAACTCCTCCAGTCCCTACTCTAGGTCCTACAGACAGCCGAAATCGCTAATTTTGGATTGTTTTTTGGAAGCCCTTGTCATTTGTAGGCACTATTCATTTGTAACTATGTTAGTTGAAAACTATTTTATTTTAAGCTTAGACTCATAATTAAGGAAGACTCTAAAGTTCTGGATAGGTAGAGTTCATTTCCGTTTTGATTCTATTGTTTGGCAATTGAATTGCAGTTTTTGTTGTAACTGTGCTAGTGGTTTCACTGATGTTTCTTCAATATAAATAATATTCGTTGTTGTTAAAAAAAAATGTAATGTAAAGCACTAGTTTTAGTTAAAATTTTGGTACGCACCAGTGCTACATGCATTTTCAAGCATCGAAGCACACATTTGCATGTGCACCGATGCTTACATGTGTTAGAACTCATGTATTTTCTTCAATAAATCACACCAAATATAAAACCTCCTCAAAAGCCTTCGGCCGCCAAGTTTTTTTAGTTATTATACATTTCCATAAATTCCCCTGTTAAAACATTCAGTACCATTTGTGGAGGTTATAACGGAGGCATTTTTTAGAATTTTGACCAATCTTGTTGGTGATGTATTTGTAACTTCAAAAGATATTCTGATGCATATTATCATTGTATGTTGTTGTACCCCCTGTAGCAAGGATTTCTCCCTGCTACAAGGGCAGGAATGGCTCCCTTCTGTCTATAGGACAGAAGGGTAGGTTCCTGCGTGGATGGAAATGCAGAAAATAAAACAGAAGTGAAAGAACCGAATAGTAAACTAAGCTATGAGCATAAAGAAGAAAATGGAGCAATGGTGAACCCCTCTGCACAAATGGGTTAGGGTTCCGCCTCCAAAAGACCCACAAACAAACCTAAGCTATAATAACCTGCAAAACAATGTTAAGCTAAAAACCTGCAAATGGAAACAAGGGTTAGAAAGAAAATAAAACAAATAAACAAAACATGCAAGAAAAATTATACCTTCTCTAGTGGAAATGGGCCACCATGCCCAAGCTTGTGGAAGCACCTCTCTCTCTTCGATGGGGAGCAATGGCTCAATGGAGATGGAAATGGAGGAGAGGGAGTGTGGGTGGTTTGAGAGGCAAAGGTCTCAAAGCATCCACAGGCAGCATAACAATAGGCAAAGGGAGAAGTGTTTTGAGAGTGACCCCCCACCCTCCTTTTATAGCTTTTCCAAGGGGTTTTAGGGTTTTAAGCCCTTGGTCAAGGCTTTAGCCCCTTTTAGGGTTTTAGCCCCTTTTTCTTCATCCTTAAGCTATTTTGAGGGTGTGGGGGTCTAATGGAGGGATATGAGGGTCGTGAGATGGTGTCCTTGGGTGGTGTAGGCCATTGAGAGCTTAGTGGGGAATTTTTGTGTTAACAGATTGCCCCCTGATGTGTGAGGGCAGGAGCTCACTGTATGGTTGACAGACATCATAGGATTTGTTGTGTAGAGGTGGTGCTTCCGGGGCTGGGGCATGGTGGCTTTTGGTTTTTGTATTAATATGGTTCCCATCAATGGGTGAGATCCAATAAATGTGTGACATGTATATGGACGAGGCGGGCATCCCCATGCTCATGACAATGTCAAAAGAATCATTTGATCTATGCTCTAAAATATAAGAGCCGATCATATACAATTGATGTTACAGTGATGGTTGCCTCTCATGTGAGGTTGAATACAATACTGATCTGGTACATTGGACCCATGGCATTCTCATGGAATTCTATATCTTCATGACTGACGGTCTACTGGACCTAGTACATAGCTGTGTGGACTCACTGATTGAGAGTTAGAGTCTCTACGGTACAAGTATGCTGCATCAATCATAAAGGTATATCGAAGTGCTGCTGGGGCTTCTGAACATTGTCTCCAACGCAACCCGAAAATCACAAGGGACATAACCTGTTTAGGTCCCTCGAGTAGACTCACCAATGTGCTAGATTCGAGTGACATCCGGGGTCTTCAACCAAGTACTGTGCGGAACAAACCCTGTACGAATCTCAATGGTGTGATGATGGAGCTGAAGTCGAGCACGTGAGAAACAACCATCGCAAGAGGCACTAAGGACTCCTCTCAAGTGGTCCAAGGAAATCATCAATGATGTTAATGAAACCAAGGTACAAGGACCTCTGGGTCTATCCTTTGGAATATGTGTGTTGGCGTCGACAGAGGGAGACCTACCCCTAGTCAAGGCAATGATGTTTCCTTGACCAGGAGCGCAAGGGAAATAACCGAAAGGTGTGAAGCAATCTGTGGACTAAATCACTGAATTAGGGGGGAGGGGAGGGAAGGGAAAGAACTAAACAGGGGCAGGGGGGGAGTGGGAGACTCAAACTTCTTTTGTTCAGAGTATGACTGCAGGGCGGACCAGGCAGCAAATGAAACTTAACTCATGGGAATGGGATCATAGCTGTAATACCGGGGATGTCCCTGCAAATGGGAAATACTTGGAGGAGGTGGACACTTTTGATATTGATGGGATCCAAGGAAGACACATTGCAGAGTACTCCAAACAAAGGCGACCCAATGTGGGAATACTTCCAAACTATTTTCTATGGGATGGTGTCTAGGGACACCATTGTGGTACGGTCTCATGGATTTTTGGCAAGCCCGAGAAGGTAAATGCTTGTTGGTGCTTTCAATTTTAGAGAGTCTGAAAGCACGAAGAAGACTCCAGTGGGGGCTCTTTTTCATTGGTAGTCTCCTATGCCCGAAAAAGGATAAAAGTATACATAGGAGAGCTTGCCCATCTGTAGGGGATGAGAGACTTCTTTACCATTGATAGTCTAATTAGGCCAGAAAAGGTTAAACCTGTACTGACTGGACGATCATTCAAATACTTTTACGAGCATGAATGAAACCAAGTTTTCTCAGCAATCTTTTCTTGTTGAGACAACTGGAAAAGAGCTTAACGACAACCGGTGGTGAGATTTTTCATGAAGTGCGACCCCTCTTCCCGAGAAAGCATAAAAGTATGCAGAGGGGAATGGTATTGGCTTAAGTGTGCCAAGGAGGTCCTTTTCATGAAATGGTCTACATGGTCCACAAAAGGAGATAAATGAGACGATGTAGATGCCCTTTCCTATACTTTAGTGACTGGGAAAGGAAGTAGCCGCGCTCGACGATCTTTTCATTGTTTTAATGAGTCAGAAAAGAGCTTAAACGAAACTCCAATATAGTCAACCGATTGCGATGGCACATGCGGTGCCCCATGTTCGGATGGTGGATAGAGGTCCAAAGGTCATCCATGCAGTATGGACAGAGCAGAAGGCTCTCAAACATAGCAATACATGCGTGGGATAGATCGCAGTAGAGGCCTACGAGTCGGTGCAGCAGAGGCACGCAAACTAAGGTGGCTCTCGGATAGAGGTCAGGAGAGCGTGTGTGTGTGTTGTGGTGGATGAACTTGAATACATGCGATGTGAGTGCAAGTCCGAGGGCACTTATATGCCAAATACATACAAGAAAAATAAAGGGTTTTGTGGACGATGGTCCAGATGTCCGCGTAAGGTGCAGTGAAAAAGTCAATTATAAATACAAAAAATACAAGTAAAATTACATTCCTTAATGGGCGGTGGTGCGAAAACTTGCATGAGTAGCAGTCGGGAAGTATGATGCAAGTACAGGTCCATAGACACTTGCATTGTCACGTCATGGCTCGTAAATTAAGGTGACTTGTGGGAAATGGTCCCAAAATTGAATTATTAAACACGAGACAATGGTCTCATTAAGAGATAGAGGGCAAAATTCTGAAACCAATGGAACAAACGGTGTCTCAAACGGAGTCCGTATGGTCTTGTTATGTCGATCGGAAGAAATTAGGTCAAATGGGGCCTATAAAAGGGGGGGGTCCACATGGTGAAGTGTCATTGTCACTGTTCATTGTGGAGTTGGAGAGGTGGGCCCTAATTCTTCATTTGCTGATTTCTCTTGAACCGATTGATAGTTTCACGTGCCGCGACTTGCAGGTAAGAGCTCTCACTGAATCTCATCATTTTGATGGTTTATTTTTTGGATTTGGTCACCTAGAGGCCCCCTATGAGCATTTTGGGGTTTCATGGGGACCTAGTCGTACCTTTCAAAGGGAAAGGTGCACCCTGGGTGCACCTGTGGGGAAATTATGAGCACCCTGGGCGCTCCTTTTGCTCAAATAGGTGCACCCTGGCCTCCTTAGGGTGTTTTTTAATGATGGCAGTGGCTTACATCAGGGTTTTTTGGCTGTGCAGGATGTTGGAGATCAAGTGGAGGGAGAGAGACTGTAAGAGTGTCAGAGATGCATCCTTGCGTGATGGGGGTGTTAGAGATACATTAGCCTGATGTGGTTTGCTGAAATTTATGAGGATACTGCTTATGCAGAGCTTGCATTTGCTGATGCAAACATTGATAGGTTTCTGGGATGTTGCTGAGGAGGTGTTCCTCTTTCAGGGCTAGCGCATTGAGATTACACTGGAGGACGTATACTTCATTACTAAGCTCCTTATATTGGGAGTGGTTGTTGACTTGGTACTTGTGCTGTCTTAGGGGGAGACATTGGAGGATCTGTGTGATCGACACTGTTACGCTACAACGTATGTGCATGACTCCTACATCCTGATGTGTGACATCGAGGAGTTGTCCACACGGGCGGTGGGGACCTTGCTGCAGCATATCTTGGGTTCCACGAGGAGCTACAAGATTTCTGGTGGTTATGCATGGGGCCAGATGTATCTGTAGGCTGTTCGGCGTCAGCTGAACAAGTTGAAGACTGCTAGCGCTAGTTTTTGCTTTGGCTCCTTCCTGTCTGCTTTCTTCTTTGAGAAAGTACCTACACTTCGTCCTCATCGGGCTGCGCAGGATAGTGGTCCACCTGAGCCGAGGATGTATAGATGGTGCCAGATGATGATTCGTGAGGGTGGCGACAGAGTGGGACGCATTTTTACAGAGGAGTTGTTGGAGCAGTGGCTCTAGCTTCCCGTGGTGATCGAGGAGTACCCGTATGCGGGTATGGATTTCCAGGGAGACCTTGAGATGCCCCAACCTCCTGGTCAGGCATTGGGAAATGAGGGTATGTATGCGTGATGCTTTTATGTTCATCTTTGTGCATAGTATTAGTTGAGCTGGTTAGTAGTTTGCATATTGATATATGTGGACTGATGGTGTCCTTGTTTGTATGTGCAGATGTTGGTCCTCTCCTGTCGCCCGGGCATTGGAGGCGGCTTGTTACCGTACCTCCTGCGGCGGTTCCTGCCAGGAAATTCCATAGGTGGTAGCGGGACATGGATGGACTGGTGTTGTATATGGAGGAGGTTGCTACTGGAGTGTCAGATGATGGCTGGCAGCACCTGAGTATCAACATTATTGCTGCTATTCACAACCTTCCTCCTAAGTTGACTGGTGTGATGAGGAAGATGGCGGTGGCTCGTGAGCACTTTCGCCGAACAGCAAGAGGTGATCTTCCTACTGCGGATGAGTCCTCTTCTGGAGGAGATGACACCAAGTCAGATGACGAGTCTGAGTTAGATTAGTAGCCTAGTGAGGATGTCCCTAGTGCGTTGGTGCACTTAGGGGTTTTTGTGTCACTTATATATATCCTGCTGAGAAAGCATATCATGTGGCTTCTCATTTTTGTATTGGACATGCGACTGATCGGTTTATATATATATATATATATATATATATATTATGCACGTGGATGTGCCTTTATGGTTTTATTATGTGAGTCTTTTTATTATGCTGTGGAATGCAATTGCCTATGTGATGTATTATTACAGTGTGTGTGTATTTTTAGACATAGTTATGCATGATGTTATGGTTGTATGTTTCCTATATGCGGTTGTGGATGTGCCAATTTAGAATATCGTTAGCCATTTGATCTGCAACACTATTGAGGTTTCTGGGAACATGTGTGAATGTGATGGATTCAAATGTTCTAACCATCTGTTTAGTGCACAAGTACTTTATAAAGAGGCAGGATCGTGTACTCGGTAGTGGTTGTTCAACTGAGAAACAAGCAGTTGGGATTCCAAGAAGACATCGAGATGGTGAATGTCTAATTGGAGAGCGGCGACCAAGACGCCATTGACACCATCATATTCAGCCTGGATGTTGGTTGTGGTGCCCACACATAGTCCGTCGATGTGGATCAACTCGTGTGATGGGGAGTAGATTACCCATGCAGCTGAGGCGAGGTTCGGAGTCCATCTGCTTGCTCCATCTGCGAATCCCATATACTGGTCTGAGTTGTGCTCCATCTGAAGCAATGAGAGGAAACGATACATAAGACTCAATTTAGAAAAAATGTGTAAAACAAAAAATGGAAAGACTATAATACAAGTTGGAACGCTGTCACTCAAAGGGGTGATGTTAGAGGGAAAGTCGTTTGGGATTTCCTAGGATCAACGGTCATTCCTTTGCGTGACATGATGAATCCTTGGAGACGACCCATGGGGACACAGAAAACACACTTGGATGGGTTCACGCAGATTATGTACTGGTGACATCGCACAAGGACTTGTCGCAAGTCATCTATGTGTTGTGTGTGCTTTTGCAACCATGCAATGAGGTTGTCGAAACAAACCAACATGATGTGAATGGGATCGCAGAAGCAGTATGTCATGGCACGCTGGAAGGTAGCTCCAGTGTTTTTGAGGCCAAAAGGCATGACTCGATAAGAAAATGTGCCCCATGGGATTGTGAATGTCATTTTGTAATGGTCTTCTTTCCAGATTTGGATTTGGTTGTAGCCGAAAAAACCATCCATTAAGGAAAAGGCTTCATGTTTGGCACATGCATCGATGATCTGGTCGATGAACGGTGTGGGGAAGTTGTCTTTGGGACATGCCCCATTGAGGTCATGGAAGTCTATGCAAATGTGAATGGTACCCTATTTTTTATTCACGTGAACAATATTAGAAACCCAAGTTGTGTATGCAATGGGATAAATGAAGCCGACTGTGCGCAACTTCTCTATCTCAGCTTTCACCACAGCCACTTTGGATGGATGGATGAGCCGTTGCTTTTGGCATACGGGTGCCACATCAGGCCATGTGTCGATGTGGTGTTCCATGATGGATGGATCTAAGCTAGGCATTTCAGTGTATGACCAAGCAAAGATGTCGCGGAATTCTTGGAAGAGAGTTGTGTAGGTATCAACCTCTTCCGGAGAGTAAGATGCCCCCAGCATGATTTCTTCAACTATCTCAGAGTTGGTTGAGATGTTGATTTTAATGGTTGGTGAAATATTCACCATATTCCCTTCTTCGAAGGCATTTGGTGCTGGGATTGGGTTCTTGAACCAGTCGACCTTCCAATGGATGAAATATTTTGTCTCCACGGAAAATTGGTCAGACTACGACACAAGTTCTTCTGGGAGGAAGAACAAGCGATGGTGCATGTTGACCCATGGGTATTCTGGGGCAGTCAGAGCTTCAAGTATCTCCTCATAGTTGCTGAAGCAATGAAGAGACAGGTCTGATGGACCGTCGATGGAGGAGGGGATGAGCGGGTTGGTGGAACTAGACATCATTTAAATGGACATGGTGTCTGACGAAGGAGGTGGTGGGTGAACTTCTTCGATCAAGGTGATCTTAGACTCAAGGGAATGGTGACGGAGGTAAGTGAGAGCCATTCGAAATTCATGTAGGTCTTGGAAATGGTGGGAGTAATGTCCATACAAGCCACAAATGGCGCAAGCATGGTTTTTCCTCAATGCCTTGTTCCTGACTACTGGCGCGGTTGGGAGTTCAACCACGGGGATGTTTTCATTCGTATCCATGGCATCCAGATGCGCACGGATCACTGGGATTTCAGGGCAATTCTTAGTTGGATGGCCCTGTTGTTCACAGACGGCACAAGGTGGGACTTATCATGGCTCTGCGGTGACTTTGGTGTTCTTGCCCCTATCCCTTTTGGGTTGGGACGATGCAAGTGTGGGTGCGGCAGTCGGCTTGTGCGGATCGGGTGGAGGGTGAGACTCGACCACAATAGGTTGCACCGTGGTTAAAACAACCTGGGGCATTGCTGGTTGAGTTGGTGGATCAAGATACCATACCGGTATTCCCAATGTAACGTTGGGGAGGCTTAAGGTGGCCATGACCGACTTACTCATTACACCAGGTGGGGGAAATAGGAAGGGAATCGTATGGACTGGGGATGAGCCCACATAACTCTCGGCTAGTTGCATGTGGGGATGCGGTTGTGGTTGCGACAATGCGTAATGCTGCTACTGCGAGTGATGTTGCAGCTACTGCTGGTGTTGCGGCTGCAGACGATGTTGTGGTTATGGTTGGGGCCGCGGCTGCGGTTGCTGTTTGGGTTCAGTGGTGCTAGATGAGACCATGCACAAGTCCACAGTTTCGTTTTGTGTCGGTGGTGGCGACACTAACGGGAAAGGAGTCGTCATCATGGGATTGGAAAACAACCCAGGGCCCACATTCAATGGTGGGGAGGCTGGTGTGTTTTCAACCATAGTGTTGATTATAGGGGCGACATTAACATGTGTGGTCGCCCCTTGTGGCTCAATGGTGGTGATGGTAGGGATAACGTTGGAATGTTTTGTTAACCCTTGCGGATCATGATAAGTGAGCTGATCGACTATCACAATATTCCCTTCATGGGGGAACATCATGAGACGGAAGACAGTTGATGCAACTGCTCGCATGGCATACATGTGACTCCTCCCGAGGAGGAGGTTGTAGTCTAGTTGAGCGTTGACGACTTCTATGTCGATCAACACTATCTTCCCGGCTAATGTGATGGGGACATGGGGGATGATTCCTTGGGATTTAGTGGGATGTCCATCATAAGCCCACATAGTCATGGAGGACGATTGCAGAATTGGTGATCCAAGTTTCTGCCAAACCAAAGTAGACATGATGCACGTGGATGCCCCCTCATCCACTATGCACCAGTGCACAACCAAATTCCAGATGGACACTGGGATTTGGAAGGCAATAGTGGAGGGCATGCATGGTTCCCCATTCTCCATGTCAAAGGTAATCAGCTTGGAGTCGGAGGGGTCTACTACCCCTAGGGCGGCTAATAAGGCTTTCCACTACATGGGGCATGTTTTAAGTACCTCAAGAGCGGACATGGTGGTTGGCGTTTGGGCCAAATCATCCACAATGCTATAGCTGACTGTAGCTCTAGCTGTGGCATTATTGGCAACTCTGCGTATGTGGGGGGGGGGAGGGAATGGGGGTAACTGAAGAGGCAGGTTGATAGTCTTAGATGTGGATGTTGTTGATGATTCAACAGGTTCGGTGGTGGTACCTTACTGATCCCATCTGGTTTGCAAGTTGACCTCTTCAGTCGTCATGGCTAGAAGGTGGTGAACACCTGTTTCGGCCATGGGAGGTGCCCCCAGAGCATTGGGGTTGGGTTGGGGAGGGGGTGCAGTTGCCACCAATCCTTGGACTGGCAGTGGGTTTTGAAGCACCATGGGGGGAGGGCCTTGTGGTGTCGGGTTGGGTTGTGCTTGGTTTGTAGCATTGGCAGCCTGTTGGACCTCATTCCGAAATGGCTTGATTGGCGCGACCCATGAGGGGACACTCGAATGTGTAGTTCCCATAGACCTCACAAAGTGTACATGGTTGGTTTGTGCACAATGGGGCATTGCGTCTTGGTGCATTTGGTCATGGGGGGTTTGTTGGGCAATAGGGCAGACCCGAGTTTAATCCTTTTATGTCGCACCAACAAAAGACCCACAGTGTTGGCCCTTTCGGAAACAACCTGCACGCAGGTTGCAGTCTCACCCGAAACAGCTATGGGGTGCCGCAGAATCAGGTTTCTACAAGCAGAGAGGGATATTACTGTACCTTATCCTTTAATAACTTATTAATCAACAATTACACAGCTTTGTCATTCACTTATATACAACTTCGCAGATAGATAAACAACCGTGACTTGCTTAACCCACTACAGGGAATTCACAGCGAAGCTTGTTATTAGCAGTGATCTAAGTTATCAAATGTATACAGTTATTAATGCATAAAAGACAACAGAAAGAGAAACAACACAAGAAACCACAACACCAGATATAACGTGGTTCACCCCTAGGGTAGGGGTTACGTCCACAAACTATGTTTTATTCAACTTGCTACAAAACCACAGTTTGATATGCGCACTCAGCTGCAGATCCCTTCAGTCCTTAATAGCCGCGCACACAGCAGCAGGCCTCAGTGCACACAGCTGTAGATATTTCCTCAATCTTCTTACAAAACCCTCTGCACACACAGCTGCAGAGGTCATCCACGCACATAGCTGGGACTTAACCTTTCCTTACAAAATCAGCCTTAGCCTCGCCTTAATCTTTCTTACATCATAAAACCTAACCTTTATTATTTACACAAGTGCCTATTTATAATGCACTGTTTACAAAAACATGGATTCAATACCATGGGCACCCAAAACCCTAAACCCTGGTCTTAAGCCACAGGTTTATTACAATAGAGGACTTTGACTCAACCCCCGACACCCCTAAGACTATTTTAAGTCAAACCCGCGGAGTTACCCATCTTAAGGACCGTTGAGGTACGCGCCCTAACAGGCCCCTAAGACTCACCAGTGTCCCGTCTCGGGGCACTTATCTGCTCGGCTGGTGGTAAAATTTGCTTGGCGAAGACATTGTGCGCTGGTTCCTGGAGTCCTTCCTGCTAGTTGTCGGCTGCCTGCTTCTTTCTGTTGTTTGATATTGATGCTGAATAAGGCCTTGTGGATCCATCTGCAACCCCATCCTTTGGTCGGGTTGGCGACACTTAACCAGCCACAGCTTGGGGTCCCCTGGAATTGTGTGTCACACTGCATAAGACACACAGCTGCCATGGTTCTGCTATGTCGGAAGATTTCAGGGTGGGGCTCCCCAGAGTCATTTGGCGAGGTCTTATGGCCTTCGTGGCTCCATGTTAGAGCAAATTTGTGCCTGCCTTCGCCGGATTTAGAGCAAACTTCTGCCTGCCTGTGTACCTAAGTCGAATACGACTGTACTGGCGGATTACTCAAAAGGTTCTGCAGACCTCTCTCTCTGAACTCTCGTACTAGCTCCTGGACTTCACAATTATTTGACATGGCTCCAGTCGAGCAAACTACAAGAAGTGCTTTGAGGAAGGTTTCACAAGCCAATGTAGCTTACTTATAGAATTCCATTACAGAATCTGTCATCATAGTGTAGTAATAACATCAAATCTGCTTGAATACCAGAAATCTCGTTACACCCAGCCTGAGATTTTCCCGAAATCTCATAATTACAGTTATGGAGAGTAGCTCACGTGCCGCCGCCGTCAAATGTATTTTGTCCCATCCATCTCATACTAGGCTGCGACACAGTTCCAACCTACGACATAACAACCACTTTCCACTTCGACACAGGATGAACCTGCGTCCCTTGACCAACCTTCGGCTTCCCATACTTTAGCCTTCAGACTACGACATTCCACAGTGTGGCGAGCAGCTATGCTGGGTATGTAGACTTTTCTTTCTTGGTGCTACCTTCAATTCGGAGGACTTGGCCTATCCCTGTACTTCTTTAGACGACTCCCATTTATCATAGAAGGAAAGAGTTCTCCATTTAACCTAGCTAGTTGGACTGCGCCCCCATCAGTAACTTTCTGTACTATATATGGTCCCTTCCAATGTGTCTTAAACTTTCCGGGGAACTTCATGACTTTGCTGTCATAGAGGAGCACAAGATCACCCTGCTGGAATTATTTCTTCTTAATGTGTCTGTCATGCCACGCTTTTTCTCGAGCTTTCTGCACCTGTTGCTGGAAACCTGCAATAAATCTATCCTCCTCGAGTTCTAATATCTGTTTTAGTCTCTCTGTTATTATGACTGGGTAATCCATCTCGGTGAAAGCAGATATTCTGAGGCTGGGAACAATGTATTCCATGGGCATGATGGCTTCTTGCCCATAAACCAATCGGAAAGGTGTATGGCCTGTCAACTTTTTGCAAGTAGTTCTGTAAGCCCATAACACTGCTGGAATGCGAAGGTCCCAGTCATTTCTGTTAGCATTACAAATCTTTGTCAAAGCATGCTCCAGGATCTTATTAAAAGCTCCGACAGTCCCATTTGCTTGTGGATGATAGGCTGTACTTTTCTGATGGTATACTTGAAATTCTTCAGTCAGCACTGCAATAGTTTTATTTAAGAAATGTGATCCTTGATCACTCATAAGGACGCGAGGACACCCAAATATGGACAATATGTGATCGAAGATGAATTGCGCAGCTGTAGCAGCGCTACAGTTCTTGACTGGTTGGGCTTCAGCCCAACGGGTAAGGTATTCAGTTGCCGTAATAATATATCTCGCGCCAGACTTCTTCGCAGGGGGGTTGATGGGCCCGACAAAGTCAATAGCCCATTTTTCAAAAGCTTGTAAGGTTACCTGCGGAACTAGGGGAATTTCATCCCGTCGAGATGGTTTGCCTGTCCTCTGACAGACGTCGCAGCTGTGGCAATATTCTCTTGCATCCTTGTGAACGGTGGGCCACCATAAGCCAGTTGTCAAAATTTTCCGTGCGGTAGCTTTCCTTGCATAATGACCTCCTGCTGCGCCAGAATGTGCCTCGGCCAGAATCAAGGGTCGTTCATGCTCCAAAACAAACCTGCACAGTATTTCATCTGGTCCCATCTTGTACAGCTGGCCGGCTATTAGGGTGAAGTCCGCTGCTCGCACTACTAGCTGCTTTTTCTGTTGTGTTGTCATTTTAGTAGGTGGAAACCCTGTAGACAAGTACTGAGCAATATCCTGGAAGCAGTCATCGACTATCTGGATGGCAAACAACTGCGCGTCATGGAGGCCCTCATCCAAACTGGTGGGTTCTTCGCCCGACTCGAGCCTCGACAAGTGGTCAGGGCCTAAGTTCAGTCTCCCAGACTTAACTATGATTTCGAAGTCATATTCTTGGAACATAATCAGCCATCTGCATATTCTTCCTCCTAGCACAGGCTTATTAACCAAATATTTCAAAGCAGAATGGTCAGTAAACATCTTAAAATGAGATCCTAACAGATAATGTCGAAATTTCTGTAGTGCATACAACATAGCAAGGCCTTCCCGCTCGGTTGTAGTATAATTTTTCTCTGCAGTGGATAATTTTCTACTGGCAAAAGAAATAGGGTGGTCGATCTGACCTGCGCCTGGTTGAACCAATACCACCCCTAGAGCAATGGAGGAGGCGTCGACATGCACATAAAATTATTTGTTCCAGTCAGGAAATACTAGAATAGGGGCAGTGATCATTTTTTCCTTCAAAATATCTAAGCTTGCCTGGCACTCCAGTGTCCATTCGAACTTATTATCTTTCTTCAACTGCCTTTCCATCGGAGCGGTAATTTGAGCATATCCTTGGATGAATTTCCTGTAGTAACCAGTGTGACCAAGTGTCATGCGCAGTTGTTTGACGGACTTCGGGGGTGGCAGATTTACAATAATAGCTATCTTCGCACGATCAATCATCAATCCCTGCTTACAGACAACATGACCAAGGAGAATTCCAAAAGGGGCAGATAAAATACACTTTTTTAGATTCAAAGCAACCTGGTGCTGTCTACACTTGTTTAACATAAGTCTCAAACTAGTGAGGTGGTCTTTTACTAGCCCAAAAATATTCCAATCATCAAAATAAACTTCTAAGAATTTATGTATATATTCCTTAAATGCAGAGATGACGACTCTAGAAAATATAGCAGGTGCATTCTTCAGCCCAAAGGGCATGACAGTATACTGAAAGGATCCCATTTCAGTAGCAAATGTTGTCTTATGTCGGTCTTCTGGAGCAATTCGGATCTGATGATAGCCAGAAAACCCATCAGTGAAAGAGTATATTTCTTGACCTCCAACATTGTCAAGCACTTCATCTGTAAAGGGGGTAGGAAAGGGATCATGCAAATAGGCATCATTTAATTTCCTGAGGTCGACACAGATGTGGATTTCACCCTTAGTCTTCTTCTCCTGGACCACCATAGGACTGACCCACTCAGATTCTTCAATAGGCTCAATTATTCCTGCGGCGAGCATCTTATCCAGCTCCACCTTAACCTTTTCTTTATACTTCGGATTCAATCTATAAGGCCGTTGTTTCACAGGTTTTGCATCAGGTTTCAAAGGGATCTTCATTACGCCAATATCACCCAGGATACCCTTCATTTCGGAAAACTTTGTTGGAAAGAGATCTTGGTACTCATGGAGAAGTTGGGTTACCTTGCTGACCATTTCATCATCCCAATAGTCACCGATTGTAGCGAGCTTAGGTTGTTCTTCGGATCCAATGTTAACTGTGCGTGTCTTCAGAGGATGATTTACTTCCGGGGCTTCGATGGCTGGTCCTTACACATCGCAGCATCCTTCTGACTCAGGGATAGCGATATTGCGCGGGTCCTCATCCTCCTCAATGGCGAAGTTATAACATTCTAGTGCGTGGGCTTCTTGCACTGTCCAATCCAGTCGTTGTTCTACTAGGTCGCGGTCATCAAAGACCTTGGTATGGATGATCCTGATAGCTGCATCTAGAGCTGGACAGAAATCATTAGTAGAAAAAGTATGTATAAAACTATGGGCAAGACAGTCCCAACTTACAGTATCTAGGCGGAGCTCAGCTTTCTCGTACCAGGTCTTAGCTATCGGTGCCAGTGTATGGACGAATCTATGTGCCCATTCGTTCTGAGGTACATACCTCCATGCCTCATAGCAGTTTGCCAAATGTGCTTGTGGACTAGATTTTCCATCAAACTTGCTTCGCACCTCCTCAGGCTGGTCCTTAAATCTCAGCCGAAGGAGCCTCTGACAGGCTTCCCAGCTAGAAATCTGCGGCTTATGGCTCTTCCACCATCTGGCTGCTGTGACTCTGAGTGCTGACTCCAGAGAAGTCATTTTTCGTGACTCAGGTATCTGACCTGAGAATTGTATGATAAATGGGTCAGGGTCTGTCGAACAATCAAAAGTAGGGAGAGCGCTTGGTTGTGAGCTGAGCCATGTGAGGGATTTAGTAGGTCTGGTATGGAGCTCATATAATCGGTTCTGCCAACTCTCTAAGTCATCCTCCGAGTTGGTCATACAGGAGCTACCGGACTCCCAACCTGCGGTAGGAGGATCCTCATAACCTCCTTCCTGCGCGGTGATAGTGTAGATGGGATCCACATCATCCTAATCCTTTTGTCGGAGTGGTTCTGTGTATCGTTCCCCTTGTGAGGGATCCAGGGGTAGGATGACTCTCAAGTCTTTCCCTTCGAAGATCATCTGTCTCTTATTTAGGTTAATAACACCAGCATTTTCCATTGCCCATTCAAGTCCTAACAAGGCTGGGTAGGGGTTGGTGTCATCAATGATCTCAATTACTTCGAAGTCCATGACAGTACTGACCCCGGCAATATCTATTTGGACACTCAGGAAACTTCCTAGAGGCACAATCCTTTGCTGGTTGGCTAGTCACAACTGGATAGGGGACCAGGCGAGGGGGGGTTTTCCCATGTGTTCCCAGGTTTGTTTAGTTAACACATTTACGTCGGACCCTAAGTCCAAGATAACATCAGTCAGATTATATGCCCTATCTGAGCATTCAATCTCATCTCCCTCCCGGTTCTGTTCACTCTATGAACAGTTTTGTCTTGAGCAGAACTGTGCTGAGGTCCGCAGGAAGCAATGAATTTCTGTAGCTCAGTCAGAGCATCCTGATCTCTTAACAGTTTGAGGCAACTCTGTAAAAAGGAGGATAGGGTACTTACATTATCCTGCGGGGCTTCCTTGGGCCGCGAAGATAGTTGCTGAGGTTGTGCAGGTGCAACGGATGTGCTAGGGCCAGCAAAATCTTTCTTAACTTCCATAAATGTCTCTCTTTCTCTTGTGATATCAAATGCTAAGATTTTCGCAGGAGCCTTACGAACCCGAGCATTGGCAGGCTATGTTTCTGTATCCTGTGGGTGTGTCGTAGCTCCACTCCGTGTGACAACATTGATATTTGCGGTAGGTCTGGGCTCAACTGAAATCATCTGGATATTCCGCGTAGGGGCACTCTGTTGTGCCTAAATCTTAGCTATGAGCTGCGGGCACTGCTCAATCACATGATCTACCGCGCGGCAGTACCGACATGTCATAGTGGGGTTCCGATAGTTGCGAGCCAAATGCCCAGCTTGGTTACAATTGTAACACACTAACTGGCCTCGGCCTGTTCCGGCCATACCACCACGGCCTCCAGAAGAACCTCTACCAGAGGCACCCCCCTGGTAACCGTAGCTATCACTACTTGGGCCTTCATTGTGCACCCGATAGGCGTCATAGGTGCGACACTCATCCTCGTTATGACCTACAGACTTGCAGAAATTACAGTAGGGGTTCTTAGGTCCCTGTCCGTACCGTTGCAGCAGGTAACAGTTCTCGGGTCGGTGCTGACCTGTCGTTCTACAGAGCTCACAATATAGGACTTGTGGTGGAAATGGGTCTGGTGCACCTGTATGCAGGTACTTGCTTACCAGAGGGCACCGTTCCTTGTCATGACCTTCGGTCCGACATTGCGTACACCAAACAGCTTCACGATCAGGTTTCCCCTTCTTCATCTCGCGAAGTTCCAGGGCCATCGCTGCTAGCTGCGCTTGGATTTGAGCAATACCAGAATCATCTCCGACGGGGGCAGTCTCCAGCTTCATTGCAATTTCCAGAGCCTCTTGCTGGTCAGCAACCTTCTGTTGCATGAGCGGAGTTCTGATATGTGGTAGTAATGCCGCGATAAACCATTCCTTGTGCTGCGCAGGACTAATGGTAAAGCTGACTTGGTCTGGGAGAACTTTGAATCTCTGGTCAAAGTCCCACACAGATTCTTCGTGCCGCTGTTGAATCTCTTTGAGTTCAGTGATGCTCTGCGATTCCGATTTAGGCTTTTTAAACTCTTTGGTTATGGCTACCTTAATCTCATCTAACGTAGGGCTCTGAGTACTGGATAACTTCATGAACCAGGTCAAAGCCCGGTCCCGGAAAGAAGTAATGAGCTGCACGGCTCTCACATCCGGGTCTGTAATTTTCTTCGCATTCCATACTGCTTCACATAAAAACCAGAACTGTTCGGGGTCCTCTGACCCCGTGCCTTTGAAGATGGGGAGCTTAATGTCATCAACCAGGTGGGCCATGGCGGTTCTGGGAGGGGGACAGGACGTTGATGGGGAGGGATTTACAGGGACAGACTGGCCTATGGCCGGAATACTTGGACTGGGTTGACTGTCAGACTGCGACGGAATTTCAGGGGTAACAGGGCTTCGCTGCGGGGTGACCGGAGGGTTTCCAAGCGAAGGGATTTCTTCAGAGCCTGACTCTTCAGAATTTACGGGGGAAGATGCGGTAGCCTGACCGAAGGAAGAGGAGTCAAAATCTCTTTTGTACCTTTTTCCACTTCGCAGCAAACCACTTTGCTCGTCAAAGGTATTATCACTTGCAAACATATGTTAGTACTACTAAGCTAGCAGTCTGATTCAAACAACAATATACCCTTTTCAGCTAATAGTATTTTAATCCGCAAGCTTAATGAATTCAAAAACTTACCACGGGGACCTTTGAAGAACTGTTGTTCAGCTTCGCTGAAGGAGGTACTGGTGTCAACGACAAACTCTGTCATGAAGGCTTCCAATGTTCGCGTCGTCCAGAAATCAACAGCGCGAGATACCTCGTTGTTCATGTGTTGCACAAGATTGACCCTTGTGGGGGTCCACGTGGGAACCCGTTGAGCTTGGAAATTCGCCCTTCTTTCTGTTAACCTAGACAACCACTGGTGCAACTCTATGTGGATACTACCAAAGAAAATTTCATAAGCATCACAAAAAACATACCTTTGTAAAAAGTCACGTGCACTACAACGCGGATTTGTGTTCTCTTGTTGCGCGAATTTCAGATAAGTCTCAGCAAACCAATCACCGATTTCCGTCACAGAGGGCCTCCAGAACATAGCCCTCGAGGTATGACGTAAACCCCTCTTGAGCAGATACCGAGTTCAACCAGCAACGGAACCAATTTGTTGGGCAATAGGGCAGACCTGGGTTTAATCCTTTTATGTCACACCAACAAAAGACCCACAGTGTTGGCCCTTTCGGCAACAACCTGCGCGCAGGTTGCAGTCTCACCTGAAACAGCTATGGGGTGCCGCAGAATCAGGTTTCTGCAAGCAGAGAGGGATATTACTGTACCTTAGCCTTTAATAAATTATTAATCAACAATTACACAGCTTTGTCATTCACTTATATACAACTTCGGAGATAGATAAACAACCGTGACTTGCTTAACCCACTACAGGGAATTCACAACGAAGCTTGTTATTAGCAGTGATCTAAGTTATCAAATGTATACAGTTATTAATGCATAAAAGACAATAGAAAGAGAAACAACACAAGAAACCACAACACCAGATATAACGTGGTTCACCCCCAGGGTAGGCGTTATGTCCACAAACTGTGTTTTATTCAACTTGCTACAAAACCACAGTTTGATCTGCGCACTCAGCTGCAGATCCCTTCAGTCCTTAACAGCCGCGCACACAGCAGCAGGCCTCTGCGCACACAGCTGCAGATCTTTCCTCAATCTTCTTACAAAACCCTCTGTGCACACAGCTGCAGAGGTCGTCCACGCACACAGCTGGGACTTAACCTTTCCTTACAAAATCATCCTTAGCCTCACGTTAATCTTTCTTACATCATAAAACCTAACCTTTCTTATTTACACAAGTGCCTATTTATAATGCACTGTTTACAAAAACATGGATTCAATACCATGGGCACCCAAAACCCAAAACCCTGGTCTTAAGCCGCGGGTTCATTACAATAGAGGACTTTGACTCAACCCCCGACACCCCTAAGACTATTTTAAGTCAAACCCGCGGAGTTACCCATCTTAAGGACCGTTGAGGTGCATGCCCTAACAGGGTTCTGGGATGTCCAGTATGCCACAACATTGTTGGGAGGGTTAGGTTGTTGACCACCTCCCTGCGGTTGGTTGTTGCCTTGGTTGCAGGGCTGGTTATTTCTAGCTTGCCCTTGTTGATTGTTGGGGGCAGGCAGGTTGGGACGGTTTTTCTATGCAAACACTTGTCCCAACGGAGCGGGTGGAGCGGGTGGACGGTTTTGGTAAGCAACATTAGCAGTGTTGCTTGGTTGTGGTGTAACGACAGGTGGTGTCGGTCGAGGGTACGACTATTGGGAGACTGATCCTATGATGCCGTTCGTAGCATGGGATGCCCCCGATGCATCACGGTATGAGGTACTCGGACGAGGAGCATATGGAATAAGGGTATACAGGTATCCAGACTGAGCATAGATAAGATCAAATCGTTGGGCCTTCAGTATGGCCTTTTCTTCGGATTTGGGACATTCGGATGCAACGTCCTTTGCTATGGGCGGGAGCAAGGTCTTAAGGAACCAATCCAAGAAGATCCTGTCATCAAGTTGGATTTTGCATAGATTGCGACGTTGCCGCCACTCATGGATATGGTCAGTTATATGAGTGGCGGTGCTTTGGCGACAGGATAACAGGCCGATCTCCACCCTTTCGTCATATCTGACGGGGAGTTGGAAATAGTGTAGGAACATGAAGGCTAGGGAGTTGAAGTCTGGATATTTGGCCTGTGGCATCTCAATGTACCATTTAGCCACAACACCTGTAAGGGTGCATTGGAATAGCCTCAGCATGATGGAGTCGTCTACGATGCTGTTGGACAAGCACCATAGATGGAATGTCATTATGTGGTTTTGGGGACATTCCCCTGCTTTGCCTTCAAACTTGGGGATGTCTGATGGCAACTTAGTTGGCATGGGTGGCCAAAAAACTTGGTGGCAGATGGGGTCGTTTGTTAATCTAGCCAATTCAGGCAAGTTCAGATGAGCCATGAAGGGCAGATTTGACCCCAGGTTGATGTGGGATGGAGCTGCGATGGTGGTAGGGTTTGCAGGTGCATAATGCATTTGCATGGCTGGGGGTGCTTGCAGTGGCACCATTGTGGATGGGACAATGCCCCCAAGTGTTGTGGGTGGGATGGTATGAGTGGAGGGGACATTACCCCCATGTATGACAGTAGGGGTAATGTAAGTGAATGGTCCACTACCCCCCTGTGTGGCAGGAGGGGCCGTGTGTGTGGAGGGGCCACTGCCCCCGTGTGTTGTAAGTGGGCCAGCTTGGCTGGTCACTATAGGTGGTGGCAGCTGACTAATGACAGTCTGCATGACTGTGCTTGGGCCATTTTCCAGGTTGTTGGTGATAGGTTGTGAAGTGGACATGGGTCCACTTGCTAAGGTTAGGCCAGAAAATGGATCCGGATTTGCACTAGCCATGGGGCTTGATGGTGCGGTGTGGAGGTCTGGTTTAGACTGATATGGGTCTGAATCAGAATTAGAGCCTGTGTGGCCCTCTGATGGTGTGGGAGATCGCTGAGAACGGCTATGACGGTGCCGAATGAGTGTTCCAAATTCTGGTGGTTCGCCTCTTAGGCGTGAGGAAGAGCGTGAGGGATCAATTGTGTTAAGTTTTATCAAACTAACGGGAATGATATTTGGATCCCAATTTCTGTGGCTTCCTATTGGCTAAAGGTGGTCACTAGGCCACCAATACTACCAGAAGACAGCGCTTGTCTTGTTCCTCATAGGTGTCTCTACTCAATCGGAAGGGGTCGTTGCCCGTTTCGCTTGGAAATTCCTCTCAGCAGCCAGCTACTTTGGGGTTCCCGTGGTACTCCTCACAATGAGTTTTTGGGTAGAGCCCAAGTACTTCCCATAGTTGAAGTATTTAGGGACTTATGTCCTCAAAGACTGTAGAATTGTTTGTACTTAGTGTAAATTAGTAAATTTTAAGGCTTACTCAACGTCATGAACTGAGTTGGGTTAATCAACTGGTATGGTGTATTTGTTTGTTTGTTTTTCTGGTACTTGGTTGCTGCAAATGGTTTATGATTTCATCATGGTAGAGTTCATGTCATTGTGTTTGTGTATGCAAGCATAAATAGTCAGAAATTGTTAACAAATACAATGATTTACCCTAAATGTTTGCTGGCCTAACTAGATGTCTACCTCACACTGATATTCCTCTTCAACCAAGAGAAGGTGCTGGGATCTCAACACAATGGGACTAAGCCCATTCGTAGATCCTCAGGTCACCTCCCAGATGCTAGGTTGGTCAACAGGGAGGACACTTATCTCTGTGAGAATCCCTCCTTCTCTACCCCCTCTACCTTCCAGGTCACCCAATTTTTATGGTTTGGAATAATATAGTGGAGTGCCTAGATCTATACGAGCTTGCCCTTCGTCGTATCCTAGAATACCCCGAAGGGTGATGACTGGGTAGAGGAGGAAGGGGAAGCAAGACAATATGTTTTTAAGTTGATTTTAGTTAGGGTAGGTTCATTTAATTAATCCGTTAACATCTACTTGGCATTTACACATTGTTTATGAAAGAAATTGCTGAAAATAAAAACAAAAACTGAAATTAAACTGGTGTGGTGGACAGAGGCGGCTGGGCCGCACTAACAGTCCTTTGAAACTTAAATTTACTGTCTATTAAATTGAAATTAAAATTTTGTTTGACAAGCTGCACATTTCTGATCAAATCTGGCGAGGGGGCCATAAGATTTTTTCAGAAATGAGCGAGGGGGTCGCACAGAATGCAGAAACAGTCGCGGATTGAGTTTCTGGGTTGAAGTCCCACTTATTGGGGGATTAAGTGCACCCTGGGCGCACCTGTTTTCCCATTAAGTGTGCCCCAGTCTCACCTTTTGGCCCGATAAGAGCGCCCTGCTCCGGATTGGGGGTTTTTTGTGAGACAGAGTCAGATATAGCTGACAGTAACTTGTACTGTGGTCAACCTGACTCAATTTTACCTAGCAGAGGCTTCAGCAATACTTAAAACAAGAAATAAACTGAATCTAAGATGGATTTAACAGGAAATTTTTTGAAAACTAGGGTAAAATTTGAAAAATTTGAAAAATTTGAAAAATAAAAAATTTGGCCTAGGGATCCTGTGGGATCGACCTGATATGGTCGCCAGTTCTGTAGCAAGAATTTCTCCCTGCTACAGGGGCAGGAATGGCTCCCTTCTGTCTATAGTATAGATGGGTAGGTTCCTGCGTGGATGGAAATGTAGAAAATAAAACAGAAATGAAAGAACCGAACAGTAAACTAAGCTATGAGCAGAAAGAAGAAAATGGAGCAATGGTGAACCCCTCTGCACAAATGGGTTAGGGTTCCGCCTCCAAAAGACCTGCAAACAAGCCTAAGCTATAATAACCTGCAAAACAATGTTAAGCTAAAAACCTACAAATGGAAACAAGGGTTAGAAATCAAATAAAACAAATAAACAAAACATGCAAGACAAATTATACCTTCTCTAGTGGAAATGGGCCACCATGCCCAAGCTTGTGGAAGCACCTCTCTCTCTTTGATGGGGAGCAATGGCTCAATGGAGATGGAAATGGAGGAGAGGGAGTGTGGGTGGTTTGAGAGGCAAAGGTCTCAAAGCATCCACGAGCAACATAACAATAGGCAAAGGGAGAAGTGTTTTGAGAGTGACCCCCCACCCTCCTTTTATAGATTTTCCAAGCGGTTTTAGGGTTTTAAGCCCTTGGTCAAGGCTTTAGCCCCTTTCACCCTAACTTTAGCCCCTTTTAGGATTTTATCCCCTTTTTTGGGCTTTTAGCCCCTTTCGCCCAGGCTATTTTGAGGGTGTGGGGGTCTAATTGAGGGATATGAGGGTCGTGAGATGGTGTCCTTGGGTGGTGTATGCCATTGAGAGCTTAGTGGGGGATTTTTGGGTTAACACCCCCATTTGGGATGTGTTTACCCCCTTGCAGGATGTCTTAATTGTGTCTAGAACTTGAGGTACAACCTTCGTTGTAAGTTGGGGCAATAGTCCCTAGTGTAACATCATGTAATGTGTATTTGGAGTCTCTCTAGGAGAAATAGGCCCTGTTAGGGAAGAAATGTGGGCCCCAGCCTTATTTTTGGTCGATGACTTGAAAGGGTATAAATAGGGAGGCGCTCTGCCTCATTTATACACACCTCATACTCTCAAGTTCGCATGAGAGAGAGAGAGAGAGAGAGAGAGAGAGAAAGGAGGACAGATAGATAACTGCTGAATACTTCTTATTACTGCTTTTGATCATCTTACTATTCTGAGGAAGTTTGTGTGGTTTTCTCCTTTATTCTTTTCCCGGTGAAAATCATCGTGTCTCGTGTATCTTTTATATCTTATGCATCTTTCTGTACTTGTTATTATTTCAGATAAAGATCCTAGATAATGTAATCATATCTAAAGAAAAACTAACATGGTATCAGAGCCTCTAGGAAAGAAGGACCTGTACAGCTGCGAAAACTAGGGATTCCTAGTTCAAGGTGTTCTCTCCACATATCATCAAGAAAAGAGGGCTAGTCTAACTCACCTTAGTAGGGAACATATTTTGGTGGAAGCAATTTCAAGATTGAAGAAGTTTCATTTTTGACCCTATCACTGGTGCCGGGAGGAACTAGGGCATTAAGTTTTGGAGGCTTCCCACATCAGTTTTCAGAAAATGACCTTATTGAGCAACTCGCCTCAAGGAGGCGCATGATTTTGTCCAAACAGAATTTCCAAACTCCAAGTTTGGAAAACAGGGTTTCTTTGTCAAACCCTAGGTCAGCCTGCTCCAGAACCAGGTCATACACCTCAAATCGGTAAGATCTAAATCTTTGATATTTCCATTTTAGGTTCTCATTTGAAAAGATAACTCACCATACTCAGCTTGAGGACAAGCTTGGAGGGGTTAATAACTTTCGAGCATGGAAGTGCAAAATCTCTCTGATCCTTGAAGAAAATGACTTGCATCAATTCATACCTAGAGAAGTTCCAGAACCAGAGGGAGATAAGGCTAAGGATTCTCATAAGAGAAGCATGGCTAAAGTGAAGAGAATCATTGCAGATTCTATTAAGGATCGCCTCATCCCCCATGTTTCTACATTCAAGACATCGAAGGAAGTATATGGTGCTTTGACAAAGATCTTCGAAGGAAAGGACATCAACCAGAAGATGACTTTGAGGAACCAATTGAAGAATGTGAAGATATAGAGCTCTGAGACTATACAATATTACTTCACAAGGGTTGCTCAAATCAAAGCACAACTTGAAGCGGTTGAAGAGAATGCCGAAGAAGGATAAATTCTAATGACTAACTTGAATGGTCTCCCTAGATCATGGGACTCATTCATTCAAGGTATTTGTGCAAGAAGGAGGATTATCTCTTTCAGCAGACTCCAAGAAGAATGTGCAGAAGAAGAAGATCGACTCGTGACAAGAGAAGAGAAGATGTGAGCTACTAAAGATCAAGCTCGCATGGTTCATACCAGGAAGAATTTCAAGAAGGAGGAGAAGAAGGAGAACTTTCATCACAACAAGAAGAAGGACAAGAAACCGAAGAAGACCAAGAGAGATACTTCAAATGTTCGATGCTACACTCATGATGAAAAGGGACATTTTGCAAGAGACTGTCCCATAAGGAAAAGGAGACAACATGCTCATGTTGCTGAAGATGATGAACCAACAAACAAAATATTCATATGGGAGAAGGATGATTCAGGTGAAGAGTATGTGCTAATCTCAACACTTACTGGCATTATCTGACACATAAGCAATGATTGGCTTGTGGATAGTGGATATTCTAAACACATGGCGAGATACAAGGGATCATTCGTAAATATGTCTGAACTTGAGTCACCTCATAAGGTGAAACTTGGGGATGATTACCAATACCCCATAAAAGGGAGTGGAGAAGCTTCATACAAGCTTGACTCCGAGAAATCTTTTAGGATGCAGGATGTGCTATATGTTCCAAGATTGAAGAAGAATCTTCTCTCCATATCTGCACTATATGCAAAGGGAATTAGGTTTTCTTTTCTCGGTGGCCAAGTTTTGATGTGGCCCAGAGGAAAGACGATAGAGGATGCACCAACGATTGGAGTAGGAGATAGAGGCTTGTACAAGCTAAACGGACAGCCTGAACAAGAACTGGTTAATGAGTCAACTAAACCAAACAAACTATGGCAGATAAATCTTGCACATGTGCAATATAGAGAACTATCAATGGAAAGCAAATCAGTCTCGAGATTGCCAGAGATCTAGGAAAAGCATGAAGGAATTTGCAAAGGATGTGCACAAGGAAAGAATGCGAAGAAGACATTTCCCAGTAGTGAGAGAAAGGATAAAGGAATACTGGAGATAGTACACTCAGATGTATGTGGACCCATGTCTTCTAGCTCATTAAGTGGGTATGTGTACTATGTTTCCTTTATAGATGATTTCTCATGTAAGACTTGGATATATTTCTTGAAAGGAAAAAATGAAGTTTTCAGCAAGTTCAAGGAATATAAAGCCTTGGCCGAGAACCAAACTAATAAGAAGATCAAGACTCTATGGTTAAATAATGGCAAAGAGTTCACTTCGAAATAATTCAAGGAACTCTACAGAGAGTTCGGGATTAAGGGGGAGTTGAGCACTCCATATAATCCTCAAAAGAATGGGGTTGTGGAACGAAAGAACCAAACCATCATGGAGGCATCAAGAGCTATGTTGCATGATCATGATCTTCCTATGTACCTTTGGGCAGAGGAAACAAGAACAACTATGTATGTACAGAACCGTACTCCTCATTGAGTACTTGACAACAAGACTCCTAAAGAAGCTTTCTCAGGAGAGAAACCAAAAGTTAGCCATTTGAGAATATTTGGTTGCCCAATGTACATTCATTTCCCAAAGGAGAAAAGCACCAAGGTCGATCCTTCTGGGAGAATAGGTATATTCGTAGGATACAATGATACATCAAAGGCCTATCGAATATACTTCCCAAGATTCAAGAAGATCAACATCAGTAGAGATGTAACCTTTGATGAAGACTCAACATACTTTAGATCCAGGAGGACTCCTATCTAGGAAGTAGAGGAACCTGAAGAGACGGGAGGCCGAGATATTGAAATTGGAGAATCAATTCCAGCATAACATGAAGATCACGACATGATAGAACCACAAGAGATGGTAGAGACATTCCTTGAGAAGGACTCCCACAAGAGGAAACCAACATGGGAACGAGAGCTCATACAAGAAGCTGAAATGTATGGTGCTCCATAAGTATTACATAGAGAGGGAAAGAGGGAAAATCCCTACAATAACTATGTGGCCCAACTGTGTGACATCATTGATAGAGA
This sequence comes from Pseudotsuga menziesii, assembly GCA_001517045.1. Lineage (NCBI taxonomy): Eukaryota > Viridiplantae > Streptophyta > Pinopsida > Pinales > Pinaceae > Pseudotsuga > Pseudotsuga menziesii. The sequence goes on along the minus strand of LPNX010575874.1, from coordinate 40,749 downwards.
ACCTTCCACCTATGAAAAGGCAACATAGAAGAAAGAATGGAAGGATGCTAAATCAGTCGATCATGAAGAATGAATTATGGGAGATTGTTTTGAGACCAGAGAAGAAGTCTATCATGACTTCAAAGTGGATCTACAAGATCAAGCATGCTGCAGATCGAAGCATCGAGAAATACAAGGAAAGGTTCCTAGAACAAGTCTTCTCACATAAAGAAGGCATAGACTACAAAGAGACATTTACACCCGTGGTGAGGTACACTTCCATTAGGGCCATACTTGATTTGGCAACAATTATGAAATGGAAAATACACTAGATGTATGTCAAGACAACTTTCTTGAATGGTGTAGTCGAGGAGGAAGTATAAGTGGAACATCCACTGAGAGTCAAGATACTTTAAAGGAAGACCCATGTGTACAAATTAAATAAGTCCTTGTATGGATTGAAATAAGCACCGAGGACATGGTACGGTAGGATGGATAGCTTCCCAATGAGCTCTGGATTTAACAAGAGTAAGGTGGATTCCAACCTCAACTTCAAGGTGGAAGACGAAAGACCTGTGATACTCCTGGTATATGTCGATGACTTGTTTCTAATAGGTAATGAGGAACTCACTATATATGCAAGGAGGATACTTGCTACAGAGTTCGAGATGAAATACCTCAGTATGATGCATTACTTCTTAGGCATGGAGGTGTGGCAAAGTGCAGATGGAATCTTCCTTAGGAAAGGGATGTATGCAGTGGATATTCTTAAGAGATTCAGAATGTTGGAATGCAAGGCGATAACCACACCTATGGAATCTAATTTGAATCTTTTGAGTGATTCTTCATTTGCATCGGTTGATGCCATGATGTATCGTTAGATGACTGGCTCATTGATGTATTTGACGAATACAAGACCAGACATATGTTTTGCAGTGAACACCCTGAGCCAGTTCTTGATAGATCTGAGAAATATTCACTTGATAGCTGCAAAGCATGTTCTGAGGTACCTAAAAGGTACAGTGGATTATGGGCTCAAATATGATGTGAATCAGACTATTAACCTACATGGTTATGTTGATTCAGACTGGGCAGGTAATTCCACTAATAGGAAGAGCACCTCAGGTTGTTGCTTCAGTTTGGGATATGGTATTATCTCTTGGTTCAACATGATGCGATCATGTATGGCGTTGAGTACAACTGAGGCAAAGTATGTTGCCTCTTGCTTGGCTAGTTGCAAGGTAGTGTGGCTGCGAAAGCTACTATCTGACTTATTTGATCTGTAGTTGGATGTGACTTGTATTTTCTGTGAAAATCAGAGTTGCATGCAACTGTCAGAAAACCCAGTGCTCCATGACAAGTCGAAACACATAGAGATCAAGTTCCACTATATCAGGGATATGGTACAGAGAGGAGCAATGAAGCTACAATACATGGAAATAGAGGAGTATATAACCGATGTGTTGACCAAGCCTCTTGCGAGAGTGAAGTTTGAGTACTTCAGAGAAAGACTTGGTGTGATCCATATCAATCTCCCTCGAAAGAGGGAGTGATGTGTTCTATCATAGCTAAAGAGAGGTTGTATGAGCGTAACATCCTAGTGAAGCTCGTAGGTTGCTCAGACGTAATCAGTCCTATAGGTTATCCTTGGAAAATTTCAGGTGATGCTCATAGGTTACCCTTGGATGTAATCAATCTTAATGTGTTCTATGCGAGAAATAGCCAATGCATGATATCTCACATGGGAAATGTGACAGGTTTCCAAAGCGATAAAAATCCGGGTGAAGCAGGATGCTCGAACGTAAATCAATCCTGTAGGTTGTCCTTGGATGTAATTAGTTCCGATGAAGCTCATAGGTTATCCTTAGATGTAATTTGTACTGTGACAAGTTATTCGAGTGTAAAATGAGACCTGGTGTGGTACACAGGTTACTCGAATGTAATACACCCTGTGGGTTGTCCAAGTGTAAAATGAGACCTTGCGTGGTACGCAGGTTACTTGGACGTAATACGCCCTAAAGGTTGTCTGAACGTAAAAGATCTTGGATGCAGGTTGTTCAGATGTAATAAGTCTTTGAGGTTGACCAGATAACGTAAAAGGTCTTGATGTAGCAGGATGTTTGGTAGTAATTTGTCCTTACATATAATCCATATATGTGTGTTCCCATGTTGAGATGATAAGGTCATGAAGCACAAGAGGTGAACCTAGGCAGTTCTACTAATAGAACAAAGGTTTATTGTGAAGAGACGTAATACACTAAGTGTGCTCCTAGGAAATTCTCGCATAGTAGAAGCTGCATGTTGTCTTCATGACGTGAAAATTATCCTTGTTTACTACTATGGTGAAAGAACACAGGTTGTCTGCATCTAAAGATTTGTTCTTTGTTTTGTTTTGTGCAGGACAAAAGAGATGATTTGGATACGATGAGATGAAGGTAGGAGACACAACTGTTGTGGCAATATAAAGAATGTCTTGAACCGTTCCTACGAGAAGGCTTGCTCGAGATGTGATGAATACCTGGATGAGGACCATGCCTACACCTAGTCGATAGAGGGATAACTATGTAGAAACTTCAAGTGATAGAGTACCGATCGATGATCAATTATAAGAAGATGATGACAAAAGCTATGATGATGAATCTATGACTCCATGATGATGACTCTGCGATAAAGACTTGACGAGATGTGTTGATGACTATGAAGAAAGAGAATACCTTCCTAGCTAAGAGGGAGTGTTGATGTATTTGTAACTTCGGAAGATATTCTGATGTATATTATCATTATATGTTGTTGTACCCCCATTGGGTATATGTTTACCCCCTTGAGAGATGTCTTAATTGTGTCTATACCTTAAGGTACAACCTCCGTTGTAAGTCAGGGCAATAGTCCCTAGTGTAACATCATGTAATGTGTATTTGGAGTCTCTCTGGGAAAAGTCGGCCCTGTTACGAAAGACATGTGTGCCCCAGTCTTATGTTTGTTCAGTGGCTTGAAACGGTATAAATAGGGAGGCTCTATCCCTCATTTATTCACACCTTACACTCTCAAGTTCACATGAGAGAGAGAGAGACAAAGGAGGAGAGATACATAGTTGCTGAATACTTCTTATTACTACTTTTGATCATCTTACTATTCTGAGGAAGTTTGTGGGGTTTTCTCCTTTATGGTTTCCCCACTAAAAATATTTGTGTCTCTTGTATATTTTATATCTTATGCATCTTGATGTACTTGTTATTCTTTCAGATAAAGACCCTAGATAATCTAATCAAATATAAAGAAAAACTAACACTTGTAACACTAAAAAACTCCACTATAACCTTTGTTATAAGGTCTTTTGCTTGTGGTGATGCATGTGTACCCAAGGTTGATGAGCGTTGCAATTGAAACAATGTCCTCATAACTTTGACAAGACAAACTGAAGAGATGAGTCCCGCCAAGACTAGAAGTGAGTATGCTTGGTTTGTTGTGTACAAAACAGAGGGTCATATAGTGAAAAATATGATTTCTAGGCAATGTAGCGAGCATATACTATGAGACTTGCAGGACATATGGCCACCCCTCAACATCTTCTTTATGTTGTATGAGTATATTTCTACACTGGCCATTGTAATCTATGATTTATGTACAGAAACTATTCACACCATTGAAAATTTCCGTGTCCTACAGGATTTGGTAGAATGGTTTGAGAGGAGCTCCTTTTGAGTATAAGAGGCAAACCCCAATACAATTGAGGGAGGGATCCAAGGAGCACATGGAGGGATCTATAGAGGAGGGTACTGAAGAGGAAAAAATGGTGGCCACACAGGCCTCGTAATGTGCTAAAATTGTGACAAAATACATGTTTCCTGAGTTGTCCTTAGTTGATAAGGGTGAGGTGTAGACATTGTAGAATTACACGTTATGCAATCAAGGACTGTCGTAACTTAATATCTAAATGTGAGAGAAGGGCAAGGTGGAGAAACACAAATTTAATGAATTAAAAACCCTAATATTGGAAAAGGTTGGGGATCGATAGATCAATATGGTAATCCGAGGTGGGAAATGTACATGAACCAATAAGTTGCAATCAAAACTTCCAAAAATAAGGATGGTGGCCATTGCAAGACATAGATTTGATGTAGCTAGACACAATACCTACTAGAAAGAGGCCCTATAAGTGTTGAGAGATGCAACCACCACCACAGTCTCTAATACTAGAAACAAATTGATTGCTTGGAGTCCTTCTAAACATCTACCATCGGTGCACAATAAGGGGTCCCAACAAAAGGCAAGTGAAGAAGTTGCCTCGTTGGATTGGATTTAGGGGTTATTCCAACCTTTATTAAAATAATAGATGATGAAGAATCAAGTTGAAGGTTGTGATTAATGCTAAAAAATATAATCAATGAGGGGGATGAAGAGCCCATCTATTCCCCTTTATTAGACATGAAAGTTTGACAAACTAACCACAATAAGAAACCCCAAACCTTTTAAAGAGCTTAAAATTGATGTATAGATTCATGGGCATGAGATAAAATATCTCATGTTGGATCTAGTATTTGCCATGAAAATCCTCTCGAAAAATTCATGGGAGATAATGGGGAAGTCATGACTAGTATATTTTCCTATCCAATAATGGTTGGATAACAATACAAAATTGACCCGCTCAGCTACCTGGAAGATGTTAAAATAAATCTAGAAAATGTAAACATAATGGGGTATTTTGAGGTCAATGAAATTATTGACAAAAATTATGCTTATCCCACTAACAATTTCAACCCAACTAATCAATCATAATTTGAAAAGGGGGGATATGTTGTTCAAATCCAAATAAACCAGTTCTGTACTACTTTTCAACCCTATGAAGTGGGAAAGATATACCGAACTAGTGTATGATGTGATGGGTTGCATTGTAGTAGGACAACTATACAATTTGACTATAGGCATGAGGGATGATTACACAAGCCCTATTATAGATGGAGAAATAATGTAGAGAAGCATATGATCCTATGATACAAATAGTCAAGAATAATTCCAGGACTTAAAGGAGCACAACCATGAGTTGTCATCTCATAATTGCACCATGCTAAGGTGTGTTTATTGGATTCTAACAAAAGTATGAGACCCACTTGTTTTTTAGGGGACCAAGGATGTTGAAGAATTCATGGACCTAATCCTAACCATCCGTAAAAATACTGGGTTCCGTCCCTAAACATAACTTTGAATTCCACCCTATGTAAGTGGTGAACTACCCATAAAGAATATTTGGATAGCTAAGAGATGGAACAACCTGCATTGTGACATAGATTTACCTAGCCACTTAAATATGAGGTAATAAAAATTCAAAGGGATACATAGGGCCTAATCAAATTCCCAAAATTATATGAAGTAAAGATAGATCCAATTCAACATATGGATGGCTTCATTTGGAGGTGGACGTAACAAGCCTTTCCAAAGAAGCTTTAGGTACATAGGACCCATCCCCAAGAGTTCGTTCCTACATGAATCATGAAGTAAAATCCACAAATCAAAGATAATGAAGAACCAATTATATGCAACTTTTTCCTAATTAGGTAAGACCTTCAAAGCATGTCTGTAAGGCACATCAATACAATATGCATAAGAAATATGAAGCTACAAATTGACAGATGAAAATTCAACCTTCAAGTGCTGCACCAAAATAATGGAAGGATTAGAAGAGGAAGATGGCCCATAGAAGTTGCAACTCCTTTATTTCCAATATTTTGAGGAGGAAAGATTAGTGAAAGAGATAAGGAGGATCCCACAGGAAAAGTAGGCCAATATTGATATAGAATGCTATCCTCAATTAGTGTCCATTAAGGACTATTGGAATGATACCACCATATCCGAAGTTGCAACCTTGCTACGTGAATGTGTTGACCTCTTTCCACAAATATATATAGAAATGAATGGAATCAAATGGGAATGAGGATAAATGAGGATATAAATCAAGCTAGATGAAAGGACCATTAATTAAAAACCATATATATCGAACCCAAAGATAAAGGCAAGGGTGGAAAAGATCAATAAAATGTCGAAAATTGGTTTGATATTCGTAGTGGAGGAATCAACAATGACCAATCTAATAGTTATTCATGATTAGAAAGTTACTAGAAAGTAGGGGGAGATATATGAGTACATGTGGATTTTTATGGGTTGAATGAAACCTATGTCCATGATCCATTCCACACACCTTTCAACAATGAAGTGATGGACTATATAGTAGGAAAACATGTTTACTCCTTCATAGACGGCTTCTTGGGTTATCACCAGGTGTAGAACGCAGATGAAAACAAAAAAAATACAAACTTTTCCATGGAATGGGGTTCCTACACCTACAATTCCATGTTATTGGAGATGAATAATGCACTAAATATATTTTCTAGGATATTACAAGACATATAGGAAGACATTCACAAATTTTTGGAGGTATACCTGGATGATTGGATAATGTAAAACTAGTTGAAAATCATTTTTTCAATGTTGCAACTAATGTTTAAGTGGTGTCAACAACTGCAAATAGTTGTCCACCTAAATAAGTGTATTTGTTGTACACCTTTTGTGTGTTGGTTGAACCCACTACAATAACATCAATTGTCAGTCTCAAACAACCCCACAAGTGTACATGCCCTATGGCCAACACTAGATCACATGAGATGTTATTTTAGGTGTATAAAAGGGTATGCATCCATCATTGCCTAAATGGAGAGATTTCTAAAGAAGAAGAATATATTTCATTGCAACGAAGAATACCTAAAATCCTTGAACATATTGAAAAGAAAATTGGTAGGCGATCCCATCTTGGTATTTCCCTGTTGGAAAATTGAATTTCATGTACATGTCAATGCATCCAATATTGCACTGGGATAAATCTTGGTGAAACCCAAGGACAAAAATTGGACCATACGATTTATTTTTCCAATAGGAAATTGTTTTAGGTCGAGTGTAGTTAGAACAAATTTAAGAGAGAATGACTAGCCATGGTTTATTCATTGCAAAAGTTTAGGCATTAGCTACTGGGGGGATTTCAAGTTTTTCATGGACCATTCTGCACTAAAATACCAAGTGATCAAGCCAAAGTTGGAAGGGATAATTTGTATATGGTTTTTACTTTTCCAAGAGTTGGATTTTGAGTCCAATATCATAAATCCAAGAAAATAAAATTTCTGGCCAAATCAATTGTCCAAAATAGAACCAAGGGAATTAGGAGAATCCATGGACTATCAACCTTTGGAAACAGATCTATTCAATAATTGAAGTTGTACGATATTACTTGGAATACATAACTATCTTACTTTACACTGTGTTAGCACCACAATAATATTCAATGGAACATAAAAAGAAACTAATGGTAAGAATAACATTATATGGATTGATTGTAATACAACTTTATAAACTACACATATGGAATCATTAGAAGATGTGTAATGTAGCATGGATAATCATGCATTCTATGGGAATGACATAATGAAGCAATAGGAAGCCACTTCTATGAAAAGGACACGACTCAAAAATATTGCAAGCATAGTTAGTGATGGTTGGTGCATGTTCTTGTGATTGGGAAATATAACCATGAGATCGATCCTAGCTAGGTTTAGGAAGTGTTGTGACTAACCATTGAGGTCTATAGTTTGGTTCAATATTCTAGGAGTGTCAAAACTCCAAATTTTCACAAAAATTTAAAATTTTGAAATAACATAAAATGTGGAGACTGCAGTTTATTAACAGTTAACGATTAGCAATAAGAGAAACAATTAAAAGATTAATTTGCATAAACTCAATTATGTTAACTCAACCGTTTTCTTATTAACACAATCTTAAGTTTAACTTGCGCATTAATTTTATATTTGATTTACTGATGCGTTCTATTTATGACAGTAGGTGGAATCTGACTTTGAATTCCGGGGCTTACTTAACATTTATGCTAACGTAGATGGATGATTTGTTCTTATAGGTTTACAGGTATAAATGTCTGAGTATCATCTTTAAATTCATAAAGCATCCTACAATATTTATATTTGCAATTAATAAGCTTAGATTATAAGCTGCTGTAATCCAACCTACTTCCGTAAGGTAACACAGTTTGTTTTCTTCTGTTGCTATTGTAAACGAAATTCAAATGATTGTATTTCTTCCTGTAGAGTATGTAGCAACAGTACTACTTTCTTTGGTTCTAAGTAGTTTATTTTATCTGCTTGATATTCTTTATTTTCAAAATACATACCCTAGCAATTCTATATTACATTCCTTGTATTAAGTTATATCTAACAACAACTTCCAGGGTTGGTGTTTTTCTTATCGAGCCAATCTTTTCATCTTATGTTAACCTTAGTAATTTGGTAAGAATGTAAAACTATACTCCAAGTAATGAGAAACTGCCACAACTTCTAAGATAAGATCTCATGGATCTGTATTAAGTAAAAGAGTTCATAGGAAAATGTTCTTACATTTCACTTTGCCATTACATAGTTTGCTATCAAAACTTTGTTAGTTTCTAAGATTTAAAAATGTGCATAAACTATTTGTTTATCGACATAAAAGGTTTTATTAGTGTTACATTTGCATAATACTTATGATCCTACCCAAACGACACTATGCAAATTACTCAAGTTGAATGTTGTGTAATCATTTATACCACCATGAAAGGAACTGGAACTAATAGATAGTTACACTATTCACTAAACTGTTTATAAGACAATGATTTCATAATTATCTTAAAATACTATTGATAACAACTTAGTTATTACACAACCTATATCCCAATGATGATATTATTATATAAACTTTGATGAGTTGTAATCAATTCAAAAGGGGTTAATACCTATATAGGGATTATGCTTATTACTATGATAAATGTTTATATAATCTTTTAACATCTCCATAAGTCAATAATTAGTGCAAACTTACAATAGAGAAACACGATTCTCATGAGATTACTAATAAAATCTCATATCATTGCTTACCAATAAAATATGTAAGATTTCTTTTGGGTCACGATGATATAAGGTTATGATATGTGTTATGTCAATTGTTATCATAAAGTTGCATACCCACGCCAATAATGAGCTATGCACCAAACGTTTAAACTACTATTGTATGATTTGAAACCCATGCAAACTATAATGTTGTTTTGACGAAATCATTTGGGAGATTTAATTGATTATTATGGATCACAGGTGACTATGGAAAGTCGACCCACTGCATGATTATATTGATGCGGCCATGTGGGAATTCCTTGGCCATGCACTGGTTGCATAAATAGTTGTCAACCCTAACCCTTGGCTTATTCGATTTCTGACATTTGCGTTGGCCCCTTGGGCTACTCTGCAAGCTCCCATGGCGGCCGTGAGTTGCAGATAGCTACAGAGGCTCCAATGCTGGTGTTTATCGTGGCTTACTCCTTCGAGCTAGATTTTGTTGCTCACCTCCTCTGTGATTTCTTTACATTGATCAGAGGTTACTGCATTCCTTGTGTATGGCTTTACAGCCCGCTTGAAACTCCTTTTTGCTGCTCCTCTGTCATGGTCTGTCATTGGTGGAAGCTTGAGCTTATTGTATGTGATTGTGTAGCTCCTTCGTCTTAGGGTTCTAGAGTTTATTTTACCTGTTTGCATGTTAGTGAAAGTCTGACTCCATGCTTGCAGACTCCTTGCAGCCATTTCTCAGGCTTACCTACACCCCTACTGTTAGTGTGGAAAGCACCAGAGTCCCGTCGTCTTCATCCTCGGCGAGAATGAGGGTTTGGCTCTTCTTAGCGTTGGTTATGGTGTTGTTGTTCCTACGAGGTTCCATAGTTTTCACTTTCAGCTGAGGTAAGGAAAAAATAAATGAGCTATTACTCTTTACGGTTCCATTCTTTATATATTTCTTTATTTTTAATTAAATTCTGGTTTTTGTTTTACAGGTTACTCGTCTCCATAGTTGACAGTCATGCTGTACCAAAAACAATGGCTCACCGTATTACCCACGGTAAGCTCCGGTTTCAAACATGGTCCTCCCCACTTGTACAGACTTTTGCAGTTGGAAGAAGTCTTGTCCATGTTGCACCCAGTATTGGGTTGCTGTCCTTTGTTTTTATAGTTTTTGTTTTGGTTAAAACCCTTGCTTGTCGCAAGGTGACTTCGGCTTTAAGCTGTAACTTGTGAAGCTCTCCTCTTGTATTAGGGTTGAACTTACAGTTTTGTAATATTATGTTAATATTGTCCATACTCCATAACAAGATATGGGTATTCAGCTTTTCGCTGAAGATTTTTATTTATTTATTTTTTATTTTGGTAAAGTTTTGACTTACATTCGGCCTTCGGGCTCGTTATTATAATGTAAATATCTTAAGACAATCTGTCTGTAAGTTAAATTCGTTTTCCTTTATGTATTTGTATTTTATCTATGTGTAAATGAATCTAAATTATTCTTTTAATGGTTATATAAAAATAAATAAGTTTACTGCTTATCTTGGGTTACTATTGTAATGGTTTTGTATATTTTAAAGAAAACTGAGTAATTTCAGCTAAGAATTACGAGCTAGGGTTTAACCCTATTTAACTTGTTAGAAGATATTTTCTGTATTGATAATAAATAGATTAGATTACTGTTAATAAAATTTTAAACCATTTCAGTACTCAAGGATTTCCAGGTTAGGGTTTAATGAATTAAACTCTGTTTCTTACTTTAAGATTCCTTCATTTTGTTTAAAGAATTGTTAATTTATAAACGATATTATTTATGTAATACTATTATCTGTATATAATATAAATACTTAAGCTTGTATTTGTGCATACACTTATTTAATAAAGACTGTGACTAATTTGTATTAGTTTAGTTCATTCAGTAGTATTATTTTTTGTTAGCTTACTAAGAAATCAAATAAGGGTTATGACCCTGTCATTTTTTCTTTATATGTATAATCTGTTTACAAAACCATTTCTTGTTATAACACTTATTAATTTAAACACAAATTACTGTCGTATCTTAGTTATTTTAATTATATAAATAAATTACTCTTGGAGCTATATAGTTCTCTGTTAAGATACTCTTTATCTTTAGATTTATTTGTCTTTAGAAATATATATGTTACTAAACTCTATCTAGGGTTCGAATAGTTGCGGGTTAAGTTTATTATTATTATCAGTAAAAGAAATAAACTAAAAGAACCATACTTAATTCTTTGCTTAACATAAAAAGATAGGCATTATATCTGAGTTGTTTCTATCTTCTCTGTTTTAGGATAGTAGTGTAGTTTACAGAAGAATGTACTATATAAAATAAATAACTGACCTACTTGAACAACTCGTGAATATAATACATTGCTATTAGTAAAAATAATATGGCTATTTCTTTTTTTAGCATTCTTAATACACAATCTGTTTTAAACAATAAACCTAACTAGGCAGATTAATATTCTTTTTCTGAAAGTAACTATCTACAGAAAGAAAAGATTCCAAAATTTTGAAATAAATAATAACTTTATTCAAATCAGATTTCTATCATATCTTTCATCTATTTAAATTATACTGCCTGTGCTAGAGTACGGTCTGGTCCATTCTAGACGGTGAAAAACACAGGTTAGGATTATTTCATCAAATACAGATTCAATATTCAAATAACTAAAAGATTACAAGCTTTAATAGTTCACTACAAAACATGTAAATCATTCATTATTCATTCATTCTCAGATATAAACTTTTAACATAGTAAAATAAAAAAAATTATATAACATGTTTTAAGCTGGACAACAACAGCGTTGGGAGGCCGTTTCTCCCTACCAACTCTTGGAGAGCACTCAAACATCGACTTCTCGGGACCCTCGAGCCTGTTTCTGGTCTCCTTGGCTGAGAACTAGTGGAGCATGCAACAAGATACTAGTCCAATGACTCAATACTAACTCTACACTCAAGAGTAAGATCCTTCACCTGAAAAGCTGCACTATATCACTTTCTGCAGTTTACCCCTCAAACACATTCCACAAATTCCCTTCCTAATGAAATCCTCTGAAGTACATTCACCTGAATGGTTCTCTTCTTGGAATGAGCAAACTCAGCTCTCTTCAATGGGTATTTTTATTGAGATTTTCTAGGTCTTTTTTGGGTTAATTTTCATTAATTGAGCCACCTGCTCTGATCCCACTTTCTTGGTGAATCATGACCCCAAATGTAGGGAGGTTGCCACTTGCAACATTGGAAGTGTTTGAGGATGCTGCCACTTATCTATTTGCTCTCCACCCAGTCTCCTCCACCAACTTGACGAGTCACCACTCTTTTAACAACTCTCCCAAGCTGTTGTCTTCACTTTTATTTATTTATAATTAAAATATTCA
>LPNX010575874.1:2475-28197 GCA_001517045.1 Pseudotsuga menziesii | reverse complement strand
TAATTGGATATGCATCTCGCATTTTACTTTCCAATTCTCAGGTGGCTTCCTCTGGACTAAGGTGCTTCCATTGCACCTTCACCTGTCCAATGGTGCGGTTCCGAAGTGTAATCTCCCTGTTTTCGAGGATACAATCCGGTTCCACCAGAAAATATCCTTCTGGTTCCACCTGTACATCATTCCAGTTAACAACATGAGTAGCATCATGAACATATTTATTTAAAACGAAAATGTGAAAAACATTATGTACTCTTAAATTAGGTGGTAATGCTAATTGATAAGCTACTTGTCCAATCCTAGACAAAATTTCAAATGGGCCACAGTAACGAGGTGCCAATTTTGCACAACTCCCCAATCTTAGAGAGCTCTTTTTGGGCCTTACCTTGATGAACACATGTTCACCTACCTGAAACTCCTTTGGAGTTCTTTTTAAGTATGCTTAACTTTTCTGCCGATCTTGTGCCACTTTTAGATTTCCCTGCACTTGTTTTACAATTTCTTCCATTTCTTTAAACAATTCTGGACCTAATACCAATCTATCTACTGGATTACTCCAGGAGATAGGAGTATTACATTTCCGTCCATATAAAATTTTAAAAGGACTAAATCTAGCTGATGTCTGATAATTATTATTATAAGCAAATTTTACCAGATTTAAATAGTCTTCCCATTTACCAGGCTGGTCTTTCACATACATTCTTAATAGATCTTCTAATACTTGGTTTATCCTTTCAGTTTGTCCAATTGTTTGAGGATGGAAAGAAGTACTAAAATTTAATGTGGTGTTTAACCATTTAAACAAAGACTTCCAAAAGTTTCCTATAAACTTAGGATCTCTATCTGAGATTATGACTTTTGGTACTCCATGTAATCGAAAAATCTGTTTTAGAAAAATATTAGCTATGTTTGCAGCTTATAAGTAGTTTTAAAAGGTATAAAGTGAGCTGCTTTGCTTAACTTATCAACTACTACCATGATAGAATCAGTATGATTTTGATTTTTAGGCAGCCCGGTAATAAAATCTAGACTAATTATCTCCCATTTCCAGCTAGGAATGGGTAATCGCTGACGCAAACCAACTGGGTTTTGATGTTCAGTTTTTACTTGTTGACATTCAAAACACCTAGCAATATATTCTGCTACTTCAGTTTTCATATTTGGCCAGAAATACTCTTTTCTTAACATAGTTATAGTCTTTTGATAACCTGGATGACCTAAATATGGTGTTTTATGAATTTCATCCAGAATTAACAGCTTAACTTTAGGTACGTTAGGTACATACATTCTATCTTTATACAGTAAAAATTCTTTTTCATTTAAACTGTAATCTTTAATTAAGTTTTCTGTTGGATTTTCTTTAGCTTTAGCTTGCAAATTCTGGTAAATTTCATCTTGTTCTATTCCTTCTGTAAGCTATTCATCTAAGTCTGAAACATAGGCGCTGATAGCTGCTGCAAAGTTCAGCCTTGCATTCCTACTTAATGCATCAACAAATTTATTTTCTTTACCTTTTATATACTGAATTTCAAAATCATACTCGCTTAAGAAATCTAACCACCTAGCTTGTCTGGCATTTAAATTTGGTTTATCTAAAAGATACTTCAACCCTTTATTGTCAGTCATTAAAACAAATTTTCTGTCAATTAGGTGATGTCACCACATCTTTAAGGCGTGTATTACAACTACTAATTCCAGATCATATGTTGCATAATTATTTTCATGAACTTTTAACTTTCTAGACTCATAGGCAATAACATGCCCTTCTTGAGTCAGAACACCACCTAAGCCATCATTATAGGCGTCAGTGCACACTACAAATTCTGTATTAGGATCTGCTATTCTTAAAATAGGTGCGTTGGTTAATAAAGTTTTTAACTTTTTAAAGCTTTCTTCACATTTTTTACTCCAGTCAAACTTCTTTCCCTTCTTCTGCAAGGAAGTTATTGGATTTGCTATCCTCGAAAAACCTTCAATGAACCTCCGGTAGTAACCGGTAAGGCCCATGAAAGATCGAACATCCGTCACATCCTGAGGAACCGACCAATCTTTGATTGCCCTTATCTTTTCAGGATCTACGAAAATTCCTTCCTTAGTCACTACGTGACCTAAATATTGAATCTTATCCTTGAAGAAATCACATTTACTAAACTTTGTGAAGAGTTGATGTTCTCGCAACTCTTGCAAAACAATTTTTAGATGTTCTTCTTCAATTTTTGAATAGATTAGAATGTCGTCGATAAACACGACCACAAACTTATCTAAATACTTATGCATCACATTGTTCATTAAACACATGAAAACAACTGGGGCATCAGTAAGCCCGAATGGCATTAAAACAAATTCGTAATGACCATATCTAGTTCTAAAAGCTGTCTTAAAGATGTTTTCATCTTTAATCCTTACTTGATGACATCCAGAACTCAAATCTATTTTTGAAAACACCGTGGCTCCACATAGTTGATCAAACAGATCATCTATGCGGGGTAACGGATATCGATTTTTAATGGTCATCTTGTTTAACTGATGGTAATTTATGCAAAGTCGTATAGTTCCGTCCTTCTTCTTGACGAAGATGATAGGTGCCCCCCAAGGAGACACACTTGGTTGAATATACATTTTATCAATTAATTCTTTTAATTGAGATTTTAATTCATTAAGTTCGAGTATGTTCATTCGATAAAGGGCTTTGAGCTAGGTACTGCACCCAGTACCAGCTCAATGGTGAAATCCAATTCCCTTTTCGGAGGTAATCCCGAAATTTCTTCTAATAATAAATCAACATATTCTTTTAAGAATGGTATGTCTTCCACTTTTAACTTATCTGTTTTAATTATACTTTCCTCATCAGTAATTGTTACTACATAAGCTTTACATCCATTTCTAAGAGCTCTCTTAAACTGTAGGGCAGAAATCTGCCTTATGGTGGTTTTTCTAGGTATTCCTTTAACACTTACTGGTTTTCCATCACTGTTTAAGCATGTGAAAGTTTTATTAGAACAGTTTAGAATTACTCTATGTTGTTCTAACCAGTCCATACCAATCAGCAAATCATAAGAACCAAGAGGAAAAACATTAAGTTTAACAACAATTTTAAATTTATCCATAACTATTGCACATTCTTTAACAAAACAAGTTACTTTTCTTTTAGCACCAGTGGCCAACTGAACTAACCATGAATTCTCAAATTTTTCAATAGATAACTTACATTTTTCTACTATTTGGGGTGCAATATAACTGAGACTAGCTCCTGGATCAATCAAAATAGTTACAGGGGTCTGATTTATCATACCTTCTACTTCCACCATGGAAGTCTGATATTAAGCTTGTCGATTCTCCAAAGCTGTGTTGATTCTAGGCATGCTCCTTGTTAGCTCCCCAACAGTCATCTCCTCTTGTATGGTATGAATATTTCTAACAGTCTTCTTCCGGTTTGGACAGACTGAAGCATAGTGTGGGCCATTACACTCCCAGCACTTGATAGACTCTTTGCGCTCAAAGTTCTTGGTAAAATTTCCCTCATTATTTGCAAATTCATTACCTTTAGGATTGTTCTGGTTGTTGGGTGTATTGTTCCTATTTCCTTGGAAGTTCTTGTTGTTAGGATAGTTTTTGACCTTATTATTCTTAGAATTTTTATTAGGCATAAAATACTTCTTCTTTTGTTCAAACTGATTATTATTTTTCTTAGCCTTCCAGTTGGCCAAGCTTTCTTTCTTTCGATTTTGCTCCAAAAAAAAGTTATCTTTTCTCATAGCTTCCTCCAAGGTCTTTGGGTTATCATATTCAATTCTATCTTTAATATGATAAGGTAGACAACTAAGGAATCGCTGCACCTTTTGTTTCTTATCTACAAGGTATGGTACATACCTAAGTAGACTTAAGAACTTGCTGTTCAGATCCTTCATTGTCATTGATCCTAACTTCAGCTCATAAAACTCTTTGACTCTCTCCTCATAATACTGCTCAAACAGGAATTTCTTTTTGAAATACCTCTTAAAGGTACTCCAGTTTACATTTTTCTCTTTTATTCCCTTAACCGTTTTTCAAGTCCTGCCACCAAATGTCAGCCTTTCTTGAGAGGTTATATATAGCCATTCTAGCCTTTAACTGGTTAGAATAGTTATATATTTGGAAGTACTTCTTCATCCCGGATAACCAGGATTCAACTTCCTCCCCCTTCTCAGTCTCTTCCTTAAAGGTTGGTGGTTTTATCTTTTTGAATTCTCCGAAAATCTCCTCACAAGGTTTGTATTTCCTCTTTTTAGTGTACTGATTATAATCACTACTGTCACTGGTAGTATGATAGTTTCATTGTTCACCAAACACTTCAGAAGACGAACTACTTTAAGTTTTAGTATGTTTCATTTTTTTAGATTTATGTTGATGACTGGTATCTTCTGATTCGGTTCTTCTACCCCTACCCTCACTTTGAAACTTCTCAGTTAGGATCTGATTAAGCTCTTCTTGAGCCCTCAGAATCCTTTCATTTTCTCGCTTTATAGACTCCATTTCAGTTTTTAGGTCCTTTACAGTCTGTAACTATTCTAAGGAATTGGTAGTTAAATCCTCTTGTATAGGATCTCTTGGTAGATTTCTCGTTTCAGTAACTGGAGACTCCTTCTCTGCATACTCTTCCAGCCTTTCCATACCTGCTTGTTAAACTTCAGAAAACAATTCTCTGTCGAATAACATTTAAAAGAAAAAAAAATACGTCAGTATAATAATTTAGTTATTGTTTCCTAAAATCTAGTTGGGCTCCATCAAGGCCTAGTGTTTGAACCGGGCTCTGATACCACATGTCAAAACCCCAAATTTTCACAAAAATTTAAAATTTTGAAATAACATAAAATGCTGAGACTGTAGTTTATTAACAGTTAACAGTTAGGAATAAGAGAAATACTTTATAGATTAAGTTGCATAAACTCAATTATGTTAACTCAGCAGTTTTCTTATTAACACAATATTAAGTTTAACTTGCACATTAATTCTATATTTGGTTTACTGATGAGTTCTATTTATGATAGTAGGTGGAATTTGGCTTTGAATTTCGGGGCTTACTTAGTATTTATGCTAACGCAGATGGATTATTTGTTCTTACATGTTCACAGGTAGAAATGTCTGAGTATCGTCTTTAAATTCATAAAGCATCATGTAATATTTCTATTTGCAATTAATAATCTTAGATTATCAGCTGCTGTAATCCAACCTACTTCCGTAAGGTAACACAGTTTGTTTTCTTCTGTTGCTATTGTAAATGAAGTTCAGATGATTGTATTTCTTCCTGTAGAGTATGTAGCGACAGTACTACTTCCTTTGGTTCTGAGTGGTTTATTTTATCTGCTTGATATTCTTTATTTTCAAAATGCATACCCTAGTAATTCTATATTACATTTCTTGTATTAAGTTCTATCTAAGAACAACTTCCAAGGTTCGTGTTTTTCTTATCGAGCCAATATTTTCATCTTATGTTAACCTTAGTAATTTGGTAAGAATGTAAAACTATACTCCAAGTAATGAGAAATTGCCACAACTTCTAAGATAAGATCTCATGGATCTGTATTAAGTAAAAGAGTTCATAGGAAAATGTTCTTACATTTCACTTTTCCATTACATAGTTTGCTATCAAAACTTTGCTAGTTTCTAAGATTTAAAAATGTGCATAAACTATTTGTTTATCGACATAAAAGGTTTTATTAGTGTTACATTTTCATAATACTTATGATCCTACCCAAACGACACTATGAAAATTACTCAAGTTGAATGTTGTGTAATCATTTATACCACCATGAAAGAAACTGGAACTAATAGATAGTTACACTATTCACTAAACTGTTTATAAGACAATGATTTTGTAATTATCTTAAAATACTATTGATAACAACTTAGTTATTACACAACCTATATCCCAATGATGATATTATTATATAAACTTTGATGAGTTGTAACCAATTCAAAAGGGGTTAATACCTATATAGGAATTCTGCTTATTACTACGATAAATGTTTATATAATCTTTTAACATCTCCATAAGTCAATTATTAGTGCAAACTTACAATAGAGAAACACGATTCTCATGAGATTACTAATAAAATCTCGTATCATTTCTTACCAATAAAATATGTAAGATTTCTTTTGGGTCACGATGATATAAGGTTATGATATGTGTTATGTCAATCATTATCATAACGTTGTATACCCACGCCAATAATGAGCTATGCACCAAACGTTTAAACTACTATTGTATGATTTGAAACCCATGCAAACTATAATGTTGTTTTGATGAAATCATTTGGGAGATTTGATTGATTATTATGGATCGCAGGTGACTATGGAAAGTCGACCCACTGCATGATTATATTGATGCAGCCATGTGGAAATTCCTTGGTCATGCATTGGTTGCATAAATAGTTGTCAACCCTAACCCTTGGCTTATTCGATTTTTGACATTTGCATTGGCCCCTTGGTCTGCTCTGCAAGCTACCATGGTAGCCGTGAGTTGCAGATAGCTACAAAGGCTCCAATGCTGGCATTTGTCATGGCTTACTCCCTCGAGCTAGATTATGTTGCTCGCCTCCTCTGTGATTTCTTTACTTTGATCAAATTTCACTGCCTTCCTTGTGTATGGCTTTACAGCCTGCTTGAAACTCCTTTTTGCTGCTCCTCTGTCATGGTTTGTCATTGGTGGAAGCTTGAGCTTATTGTATGTGATTGTGTAGCTCCTTCGTCTTAGGGTTCTGGAGCTTAGTTTACCTGTTTGCATGTTAGTGACTGTCTGAATCCATGCTTGTAGACTCCTTGCAACCATTACTCAGGCTTACCTACACCCCTACTGTTAGTGTGGAAAGCACCAGAGTCCCATTGTCTTCATCCTCGGTGAGTATGAGGGTTTGGTTCTTCTTAGCGTTGGTTATGGCGTTGTTGTTCCTCCGAGGTTCCATCATTTTCACTTTTAGCTGATGTAACGAAAAAAAAAAATGAGAGCTATTACTCTTTACGGTTCCATTCTTTATATATTTCTTTATTTTTAATTAAATTTTGGTTTTTGTTTTGCAGGTTACTCGTCTCCATAGTTGACAGTCGTGCTGTACCAAAAAATGGCTCATCGTATCGTCCACGGTAAGCTTTGGTTTCAAACATGGTCCTCCCCACTTGTACAGACTTTTGTAGTTGGAAGAAGTCTTGGTCGTGTTGCACCCAGTATTGGGTTGCTGTCCTTCATTTTTATAGTTTTTGTTTTGGTTAAATCCCTTGCGTGTCGCAAGGTGACTTCGGCTTTAAGCTGTAACTTGTGAAGCTCTCCTCTTGTATTAGGGTTGAACTCATAGTTTTGTAATATTATGTTAATATTGTCCATACTCCATAACAAGATATGTGTATTCCGCTTTTCGCTGAGTTTGTTTTTTTTACTTTGGTAAAGTTTTGACTTACATTCGGCCTTCGGGCTCGTTATTATAATGTAAATATCTTAAGACAGTCTATCTGTAAGTTAAATTCGTTTTCCTTTATGTATTTGTATTTTATCTCTGTGTAAATGAATTTAAATTGTTCTTTTAATGGTTATATAAAAAGAAATAAGTTTACTGCTGATCTTGGGTTACTACTATAATGGTTTTGTATATTTTAAATAAAACTGAGTAATTTCAGCTTAGAATTATGAGCTAGGGTTTAACCCTATTTAACCTGTAAGAAGATATTTTATGTATTGTTAATAAATAGATTAGATTACTGTTAATAAAATTTTAAACCATTTCAGTACTCAAGGATTTCCAGGTTAGGGTTTAATGAATTAAACTCTAGTTCTTACTTTAAGATTCCTTCATTTTGCTTAAAGAATTATTAATTTATAAACGATATTATTTATGTAATACTATTATTTGTATATAATATAAATACTTAAGCTTGTATTTGTGCATACACTTATTTAATAAACACTGTGACTAATTTGTATTAGTTTAGTTCATTCAGTAGTATTATTTCTGTTAGCTTACTAAGAAATGAAATAAGGGTTACGACCTTGTCATTTTTCCTTTACATGTATAATCTGTTTACAAAACTGTTTCTTGTTATAATACTTATTAATTTAAACATAAATTACTGTCGTATCTTAGTTATTTTAATTATATAAATAAATTACTCTTGGAGCGATATAGTTCTCTGTTAAGATACTCTTTATCTTTAGATTAATTTGTCTTTAGAAATATATATGTTACTAAACTCTATCTAGGGTTCGAATAGTTGCGGGTTAAGTTTATTATTATTATCAGTAAAAGAAATAAACTAAAAGAACCATACTTAATTCTTTGCTTAACATAAAAAGATAGGCATTATATCTGAGTTGTTTCTATCTTCTCTGTTTCAGGATAGTAATGTAGTTTACAGAAGAATGTACTATATAAAATAAATGACTTACCTACTTGAACAACTCGTGAATATAATACATTGCTATTAGTAAAAATAATATGGCTATTTCTTTTTCTAGCATTTTTAATACATAGTCTGTTTTAAACAATAAACCTAACCAGGCAGATTAATATTCTTTTCTGAAAGCAACTATCTACATAAAGAAAAGATTCCAACATTCTGAAATAAATAATAACTTTATTCAAACCAAATTTCTATCATATCTTCCATCTATTTAAATTATATTGCATATGCTAGAGTACGGTCTGGTCCATTCCAGACGGGGAAAAACATAGGTTAGGATTATTTCATCAAATACAGATTCAATATTCAAATAACTAAAAGATTACAAGCTTTAACAGTTCACTACAAAACATGTAAATCATTCATTATTCATTCATTCTCAGATATAAACTTTTAACGCAGTAAAATAAAAAACCTATAGAACCTATTTTAAGTTGGACAACAACAGCGTTGGGAGGCCGTTCCTCCCTACCAACTCCTAGAGAGCGCTGAAACAACAACTTCTCAGAACCCCTAAGCCTGTTCCTAGTATCCTTGGCTGAGAACTGGTGGAGCATGCAACAAGATACCAGTCCAATGACTCAGTACTAACTTTGCACTCAACAGTAAGATGCTTCAGCTGAAAAGCTACACTATATCACTTTCTGCAATTTACCGCTCAAACACATTCCACAAATTCCCTTCCCAATGAAATCCTCTGAAGTACATTCACCTGAATGGTTCTCTTCTTGGAAGGAGCAACCTCAGCTCTGTTCAATTGGTATTTTTATTAAGATTGCCTAGGTCTTTTTTGGGTTAATTGTCATTAATTGAGCCACTTACTTTGATCCCATTTTCTTGGGGAATCATGACCCCAAATGTAGGGAGGTTGCCACCTGCAACATTGGAAGTGTTTGAGGATGCTGCCACTTGTGTATTTTCTCTCCACCTAGTCTCCTCCACCAACTTGACCAGTAAACACTCTTTTAACAGCTCGCCCAAGCTGTTGTCTCCACTTTTATTTATTTATAATTAAAACATTCAGAATTACATTCACAACCTTGACTTTGCTGAGTCATCATTTACAACTTAGCATAAAATTTAACATATTGTCTTGAAATAAAATCGAATATATATATATATATATATATATTTACAAAATTGGGGCATGTAACATACACACCCCCTTAGAATATAACATCATCCTCGATGTTATTTATTCTTCATCCTCATAATTCCCCTAGAACAGAATTGGATATGCATCTCGCATTTTACTTTCCAATTTCCAAGTGGCTTCCTCTGGACTAAGATGCTTCCATTGCACCTTCACCGGTTCAATGGTGCGGTTCCGAAGTGTAATCTCCCTCCTTCCGAGGATACAATCCGGTTCCACCAAAAAATATCCTTCTGGTTTGACCTGTACATCATTCTAGTTAACAACATGAGTAGCATCGTAAACATATTTCTTTAAAATAGAAATGTGAAAAACATTATGTACTCTTAAATTAGGTGGTAATGCTAATTGATAAGCTACTTATCCAATCCTAGACAGAATTTCAAATGGGCCACAGTAACAAGGTGCCAATTTTGCACAACTCCCCAATCTCAGAGAGCTCTTTTTGGTCCTTACCTTGATGAACACATGTTCACCTACCTGAAACTCCTTTGGAGTTCTTTTTAAGTCTGCTTGACTTTTCTACCGATCCTGTGCCACTTTCAGATTTTCCTGCACTTGTTTTACAATTTCTTCCATTTCTTTTAACATTTCTGGACCTATTACCAATCTATCTACTAGATTACTCCAAGAGATAGGAGTATTACATTTCCATCCATATAAAATTTCAAAAGGACTAAATCTAGCTGATGTCTAATAATTATTATTATAAGCAAATTCTATCAGATGTAAATAGTCATTCCATTTACCAGGCTGGTCTTTCACATAAATTCTTAATAGATCTTATAATACTTGGTTTACCCTTTCAGTTTGTCCATCTGTTTGAGGATGGAAAGAAGTAATAAAATTTAATGTGGTGTTTAACCCTTTAAACAAAGACTTCCAAAAGTTTCCTGTAAACTTAGGATCTCTATCTAAGATTATGACTTTTGGTACTCCATGTAATAAAAAAATCTGTTTTGGAAAAATATCAGCTATATTTGCAGCTTTATAAGTAGTTTTAACAGGTATAAAGTGAGCTGCTTTGCTTAAATTATCAACTACTACCATGATAAAATCATTCTGATTTTGATTTTTAGGCAGCCCAGTAATAAAATCTAGACTAATTATCTCCCATTTCCAGCTAGGAATGGGTAATGGCTGAAGCAAACCAGTTGGGTGTTGATGTTCAGTTTTTACTTGTTGACATTCAAAACACCTAGCAATATATTCTGCTACTTCAGTTTTTATATTTGGCCAGAAATACTCTTTTCTTAACATAGTTATAGTCTTTTGATAACCTGGATGACCTGAATATGGTGTTTTATGAATTTCATCCAGAATTAACAGCTTAACTTTAGGTACGTTAGGTACATAATTCTATCTTTATACAGTAAAAATTCTTTTTCATTTAAACTATAACCTTTAATTAAGTTTTCTGTTGGATTTTTTTTAGCTTTAGGTTGCAAATTCTGGTAAATTTTATCTTGTTCTATTCCTTCTTTAAGCTATTTATCTAAGTCTGAAACGTAGGTGCTGATAGCTGCTGCAAAATTCAGCCTTGCATTCCTACTTAATGCATCAACAACTTTATTTTCTTTATCTTTTATATGCTGAATTTCAAAATCATACTCGCTTAAGAAAGCTAACCACCTAACTTGTCTAGAATTTAAATTTGGCTGATCTAATAGATACTTCAACCCTTTATTGTCAGTCATTAAAACAAATTTTCTGCCAATTAGGTGATGTTGCCACATCTTTAAGGGATGTATTACAGCTGCTAATTCCAGATCATATGTTGCATAATTCTTTTCATGAACTTTTAACTTTCTAGACTCATAGGCAATAACATGCCCTTCTTGAGTCAGAACACCACCTAAGCCATCATTATAGGCATCAGTGCACACTACAAATTCTTTATTAGGATCTGTTATTCTTAAAATAGGTGCGCTGGTTAATAAAGTTTTTAACTTTTTAAAGCTTTCTTCACATTTTTTATTCTAATCAAACTTCTTTCCCTTCTTCTGTAAGGAATTTATTGGATTTGCTATCCTCGAAAAACCTTCAATGAACCTCCGGTAGTAACCGATAGGGCCCATGAAAGATCGAACATCCGTCACATCCTCAGGAATCGACCAATCTTCGATTGCCCTTATCTTTTCAGGATCTACGGAAATTCCTTCCTTGGTCACTACGTGACCTAAATATTGAATCTTATCCTTGAAGAAATCACATTTACTAAACTTTGCGAAGAGTTGATGTTCTCGCAACTCTTGCAAAATAATTTTTAGATGTTCTTTATGTTCTTCTTCAGTTTTTGAATAGATTGGAATGACGTCGATAAACACGACCACAAACTTATCTAAATACTTATGCATCACGTTGTTCATTAAACACATGAAAACAGTTGGGGCATTGGTAAGCTCGAATGGCATTACGAAAAATTCATAATGACCATATCTAGTTCCGAAAGCTGTCTTAAAGATGTATTCATCTTTAATCCTTATTTGATGATATCCAAACCTTAAATCTATTTTTGAAAACACCGTGGCTCCACGTAGTTTATTAAACAGATCATCTATCTGGGGTAACGGATATCGATTTTTGATGGTCATCTTATTTAACTAACGGTAATCTATGCAAAGTCGCATAGTTCCGCCCTTCTTCTTAACGAAGATGACAGGTGCCCCCCAGGGAGACACACTTGGTCAAATATATTTTTTATCAATTAATTCTTTTAATTGAAATTTTAATTCATTAAGTTCGAGTATTTTGATTCGATAAGGGGCCTTTGAGCTAGGTACTGCACCCGGTACCATCTCAATGGTGAAATCCAATTCCCTTTTCGGAGGTAATACTGTAATTTCTTCTGGGAATACATCAACATATTCTTTTAAGACCGGCATGTCTTCCACTTTTAACTTATCTGTTTTAATTATACTTTCATCATTAGTAATTGTTACTGCATAAGCTTTACATCCCTTTCTAACATCTCTCTTAAGCGGTAGGGAAGAAATATGCCTTATGGTGGTTTTTCTAGGTATTCCTTTAACACTTACCGGTTTTTCATCACTGTTTAAGCATGTGAAAGTTTAATCATAACAGTTTAAAATTACTCTATGTTGTTCTAACAAGTTCATACCAATCATCAAATCATAAGAACCAAGAGGCAAAACATTAAGTTTAACAACAGTTTCAAATTTATCCATAACTATTGCACATTCTTTAACAAAACAAGTTACTTTTCTTTTAGCACCAGTGGCCAACTGAACTAACCATGAATTCTCAAATTTTTCAACAGATAACTTACATTTTTCTACTATTTGGGGTGCAATATAACTGAGACTAGCTCCTGGATCAATCAAAATAGTTACAGGGGTCTGATTTATCATACCTTCTACTTCCACCATGGAAGTCTGATATTCAGCTTGTCGATTCTCCAAAGCTGTGTTGATTCTAGGCATGCTCCTTGTTATCTCCCCTACAGTCATCTCGTCCTGTATGGTATGAATATTACTAACAGTCTTCTTTTGGTTTGGACAGACTGTAGCATAGTATGGGCCATTACACTCCCAGCACTTGATAGGCTCTTTGCACTCAAAGTTCTTGGTAAAATTTCCCTCATTATTTGCAAATTCCTTACCTTTAGGATTGTTTTGGTTGTTGGGTGTATTGTTCCTATTTCCTTGGAAGTTCTTGTTATTAGGATATTTTTTGGCCTTATTATTCTTAGAATTTTTATTAGGCACAAAATCCTACTTCTTTTGTTCAAATTGATTATTATTTTTCTTAGACTTCCAATTGGCCAAGCTTTTTTTCTTCTGATTCTACTCAAAACAGAAGTTAGCTTTTCTCATAGCTTCCTCCAAGGCCTTTGGGTTATCATATTCAATTATATCTTTAATATGATAAGGTAAACAACTAAGGAATCGTTGTACCTTTGGTTTCTCATCTACAAGGTATGGTACATCCCTAAGTAGACTTAAGAACTTGCTATTCAAATCTTTCATTGTCATTGATCCTAACTTCAGCTCATAAAACTCTTTGTCTCTCTCGTCATAATACTGCTCAGACAAGAATTTCTTTTTGAAATATCTCTTAAAGGTACTCCAGTTTACATTTTTCTCTTTTATTCCCTTAACTCTTTTCAAGTCCTGCCACCAAATGTTAGTCTTTCCTAAGAGGTTATATATACTCATTCTAGCCTTTAACTGGTTATAATAGTTATATATTTGGAAGTACTTCTTCCTCCCAGATAACCAGGATTCAACTTCCTCCCCCTTCTTAGTCTCTCCATTAAAGGTTGGTGGTTTTATCTTTTTGAATTCTCTGGAAATCTCCTCATACGGTTTGTATTTCCTCTTTTTAGTGTATTGATTGTCATCACTACTGTCACTGGTAGTATGATAGTTTTGTTGTTCACCAAACACTTCAGAAGACGAACTACTTCCAGTTTTAGTATATTTCATCTTTTTGGATTTACGTTGATGACTGGTATCTTCTGATTTGGTTCTTCTACCCCTACCCTCGGTTTGAAACTTCTCAGTTAGGATCTAATTAAGCTCTTCTTAAGCCCTCAGAATCCTTTCATTTTCTCGCTTTACAGACTCGATTTCAGTTTTTAGGTCCTTTACAGTCTGTAACAATTCTGAGGAATTGGTAGTTAAATCCTCTAGTATAGGATCTCTTCTTAGATTTCCTGTTTCAGTAACTGGAGACTCCTCCTTTGCATACTCTTCCAACCTTTCCATACTTGCCTGTTAAACTTCAGAAAACAATTCTCTGTCGAATGACATTTAAAAGAAAGAAAAAAAACGTCAGTATAATAATTCAGTTACTGTTTCCTAAAAGCTAGTTGGGCTCCATCAAGGCCTAGTGTTTGAACCGGGCTCTGATACCACATGTCAAAAACCCAAATTTTCACAAAAATTTAAAATTTTAAAATTTTGAAATAACATAAAATGCTGAGACTGCAGTTTATTAACACTTAATGGTTAGCAATAAAAGAAACAGTTAATAGATTAATTTGCATAAACTCAATTATGTTAACTCAGCAGTTTTCTTATTAACACAATCTTAAGTTTAACTTGCGCATTAATTCTATATTTGGTTTACTGATGAGTTCTATTTATGACAGTAGGTGGAATCTGACTTTGAATTTCGGGGCTTACTTAGCATTTATGCTAACGCAGATGGATTATTTGTTCTTACAGGTTTACAGGTATAAATGTTCAAGTATCGTCTTTAAATTCATAAAGCAGCATGCAATATTTCTATTTTCATTTAATAAGCTTAGATTATAAGCTCTTGTAATCCAACCTACTTCCGTAAGGTAACACAGTTTGTTTACTTCTGTTGCTATTGTAAACGAAGTTCAGATGATTGTATTTCTTCCTGTAGAGTATGTAGCGACAGTACTACTTCCTTTGGTTCTGAGCAGTTTATTTTATCTGCTTGATATTCTTTATTTTCAAAATGCATACCGTAGCAATTCTATATTACATTTCTTGTATTAAGTTCTATCTAAGAACAACTTCCAGGGTTGGTGTTTTTCTTATTGAGCCAATATTTTTATCTTATGTTAACCTTAGTAATTTGGTAAGAATGTAAAACTATACTCCAAGTAATGAGAAACTGCCACAACTTTTAAGATAAGATCTCATGGATCTGTATTAAGTAAAAGAATTCATAGGAAAATGTTCTTACATTTCACTTTTCCAATACATAGTTTGCTATCAAAACTTTGCTAGTTTCTAAGATTTAAAAATGTGCATAAACTATTTGTTTATCGACATAAAGGGTTTTATTAGTGTTACATTTGCATAATACTTATGATCCTACCCAAACGACACTATGCAAATTACTCAAATTGAATGCTGTGTAATCATTTATACCACTATGAAAGGAACTGGAACTAATAGATAGTTACACTATTCACTAAACTGTTTATAAGACAATGATTTCATAATTATCTTAAAATACTATTGATAACAACTTAGTTATTACACAACCTATATCCCAATGATGATATTATTATATAAACTTTGATGAGTTGTAACCAATTCAAAAGGGGTTAATACCTATATAGAGATTATGCTTATTACTGCGATAAATGTTTATATGATCTTTTAACATCTCCATATGTCAATTATTAGTGCAAACTTACAATAGAGAAACATGATTCTCACAAGATTACTAATAAAATCTCATATCATTGCTTACCAATAAAATATGTAAGATTTCTTTTGGGTCACGAGGATATACGGTTATGATATGTGTTATGTAAATCGTTATCATAATGTTGCATACCCACGCCAATAATGAGCTATGCACCAAACGTTTAAACTACTATTGTATGATTTGAAACCCATGCAAACTATAATGCTATTTTGATGAAATCATTTGGGAGATTTAATTGATTATTATGGATCGCAGGTGACTATGGAAAGTCGACCCACTGCATGATTATATTGATGCGGCCACGTGGAAATTCCTTGGCCGTGCACTGGTTGCATAAATAGTTGTCAACCCTAACCCTTGGCTTATTCGATTTCAGACATTTGCTTTGGCCCCTTGGGCTGCTCTGCAAGCTCCCATGGCGGCCATGAGTTGCAGATAGCTACAGAGGATCCAATGCTGGCGTTTGTCGTGGCTTACTCCATCGAGCTAGATTCTATTGCTCACCTCCTTTGTGATTTCTTTACTTTGATCAGAGTTTACTGCCTTCCTTGTGTATGGCTTTACGGCCCGCTTGAAACTCCTTTTTGCTGCTCCTATGTCGTGTTCTGTCATTGGTGGAAGCTTGAGCTTATTGTATGTGATTGTGTAGCTCCTTCGTCTTAGGGTTCTGGAGTTTAGTTTACCTGTTTCCATGTTAGTGACAGTCTGAATCCATGCTTGCAAACTCCTTGCAACCATTGCTCAGGCTTACCTACACCCCTACTATTAGTGTGGAAAGCACCAGAGTCCCATCGTCTTCATCCTCGGTGAGAATGAGGGTTCGGCTCTTCTTAGCGTTGGTTATGGTGTTGTTGTTCCACTGAGGTTCCATCGTTTTCACTTTCAACTGAGGTAAGGAAAAAAATAAATGAGAGCTATTACTCTTTATGGTTCCATTCTTTATATATTTCTTTATTTTTAATTAAATTCTGGTTTTTGTTTTGCAGGTTACTCATCTCCATAGTTGACAATCGTGTTGTACCAAAAAAAATGGCTCATCGTATCGTCCACAGTAAGCTCCAGTTTCAAACATGGTCCTCCCCACTTGTACAGACTTTTGCAATTGGAAGAAGTCTCGACCGTGTTGCACCCATTATTGGGTTGGTGTCCTTCGTTTTTATAGTTTTTGTTTTGGTTAAAACCCTTGCTTGTTGCAAGGTGATTTCGGCTTTAAGCTGTAACTTGTGAAGCTCTCCTCTTGTATTAGGGTTGAACTTACAGTTTTGTAATATTATGTTAATATTTTCCATACTCCATAACAAGATATGGGTATTCGACTTTTCGCTGAGTTTCTTTTTTTTACTTTGGTAAAGTTTTGACTTACATTCGGCCTTCGGACTCGTTATTATAATGTAAATATCTTAAGATAGTTTGTCTGTAAGTTAAATTTGTTTTCCTTTATGTATTTGTATTTTATCTCTGTGTAAATGAATTTAAATTGTTCTTTTAATGGTTATATAAAAATAAATAAGTGTACTGCTGATCTTGGGTTACTACTGTAATGGTTTTGTATATTTTAAAGAAAACTGAGTAATTTGAGCTTAGAATTACGAGCTAGGGTTTAAAACTATTTAACTTGTAAGAAGATGCCTCTCGCGAAAGGGTGGATGAAGTGTTGATTTGGGCTTGGCTTCCGGGCTTACCGAGACAATATTGGTCTGAAGAGCATTTCATCTGTATTGGCAATATTCTGGGTACATAATTTCTGGAGGCGTATTTGTCTTTCAAAGTTAGTAAGTTGCGCAGGGTGGCTCGAATTCTTGTCAATATCAATGTGCACGAGGGATTGTATGAAGAGATTCAACTCTCCTGGGGATATACTTTCTTTAAGCAGCAGTTGGATTACAAAAATATTCCTTTTCGTTGCCGTAGGTGCCATACTTATGGACACCTGGAGGTGGATTGTAGTCTTGGGGTGTGCACGATCAATGGTCGATGTTCTCAGCGGGGTCCTTGAGGGACTGGTTCGAGCCAAGGGGTGTCCTCGCCTTCTTTGGGACCCTCTTCGTCTGAGGCTGAGGAGATGCACACGGAGATGGTGGCTCCTATTCATTCTACGGAGGAAGAAAATCGTTGTTTAGAGGTTGTGGTCGTAGGGGCGACTGCTGATGATATTTCGAGTTCGGGGCCGAATCCACCGGGTATCTCTTCTTTTGCTCCTTCTCCGTCTTTAAATGTTTTTGCAAATATTTTTCAGGTTTCTTAGATGGACTGGATGGGGGAAAAATTAAGGAACCTTGCTATTTCACCTCTCCCTTTGGTAGTCTCCACCCCTTCCACTGTTGCAATTTTAGAGGAGGTTCCTCATATACCCCCGGACTCTACTGAGATTGAGGATGGGCCCCCTACCCAACCCACCTCTGCTGTATATGGATATTTCCTTAGGTCGGGGAAAAAAACCCCACTGGAGGGTTTAGGAAAAGATTCACTCCCTGTGTCTCGGGGAAGGGGACAAAAATCCTTTCTGGCTAAGGCTCAGTCTAGGGCACAGAAGGACTTGACTGAGGGGAAACAATTATCTATTGAACGGGCACTTAGAGCAGTGTAGGCCTATAAAAAGGGTCGTCGATGAATATTATGTCCTTCAATTGCTGGGGTCTAGCAGGTCCCCTTAAAAGACTTGCGCTGCGGTAGGTGGTCGATTTAGAACACCCA
This sequence comes from Pseudotsuga menziesii, assembly GCA_001517045.1. Taxonomy (NCBI): domain Eukaryota; kingdom Viridiplantae; phylum Streptophyta; class Pinopsida; order Pinales; family Pinaceae; genus Pseudotsuga; species Pseudotsuga menziesii. The sequence goes on along the minus strand of LPNX010575874.1, from coordinate 9,767 downwards.
GATATATTGTTGTTACAGGAAACTCTTGGTGGTGGTGATGTGATCAAGGAGAAGTTGGAGAATTGGTTTTTTGGTTGGAATTTCGTGACCCTGGATGTTCGAGGTCGGTCGGGGGGTCTTGCTATGGGCTGGGACACCCGTGTGGTAAAATCCCTGAATATTTGGGGTATGGAATCGGTTTTGGGAATGACGGTGCAAGGTTTGGATCATGGGGACCCTGTGGATGTCTTCAACATTTATGGTCCTTATATTAATCACATTCCTTTCTGGGACAATATTTTCTCTTTGGATTTGTTTCATGGTGATTTGGATGTCATTGGAGGGGATCTGAATTTTTCTTCGAGACAGGTGGAGGTATGGGGGCCATTTTCCCACCCGGACCTTCATACTGAATACTTTACTCATAATCTCATTGAGAGAAACTGGTTGGACATCGAACCGGTTAAACTTAAGCCGACATGGCATAACAACAGGTGTGGGGATGGGCGTGTGGCTAAACATCTTGACCGATTTTTGGTTAGTGAGAAGATGGCGGAACATCAACACTATATGAAGCAGTGGGTGGGATGTGGGGGTCTCTCTAATCATCTGCCCATTTTTCTGGAATATTGAAATGGGCCGGTTAAACCACCCAACCCTCTCAAATTCAATAAGACTTGGCTAAAGGATGAATCCTTCTGACAATTGATTCTCTCCAATTGGGTCTCTTTTAATCCAGATATTAGACAATCAGCGGCTTTCCAATTTGCGAAGAATTTTGTCCGGTTGAAAAGGCTTATTAAGCATTGGGCGATGGAAAAGAGGAGAAGAGATGAGAATGAGCTGCGTCAGATTGAAAAGGATATTGAATACATTATGGACTCGGAAGATGGGGGTATGCTGAATCAGGAGTCTAAGGACACCTTGGTTGGCCTGGTGGGGCGTAGGAACACACTCCTGTTGGATAAGGAGGAGACTTGGCGATTAAAGAGCAGGGCTATTTGGTTGGCTTGTGGGGATGAAAACACAAAAAAATTTCATGCTTATGCCAAGGGAAGGAAAGCTGTGAATACCATTTGGATCCTAGAGGATGACAGAGGGCGTAGACGTGAATCTTTTGAGGAATTGGCTGAGACTAGGGTTGAACATTTTAAGAATTTATTCAAGGCCCCGGCTGGGGCACATATTGCAGAGATCATGCAAGTTGCTCAAGTCTTTCCAAGGTTTGTAGGGGGGGAAGAAAACAATACGTTGATGGAAGAGGTATTTGAAGAAGAATTGAAGCAGCTCTCCAGAGTTTTCAGAAGGACAAAAGTCTTGGACCTGATGGATGGACCATCGAATTATTTATTGACCTCTATGACCTCTTGGGGGCAGACATACTAAAGGTGGTAGAGGATTCACACCTATCTGGAAGGATCTAGGCCTGTTTCAATTCAACCTTCATTGCACTTATCCCTAAGGTGGATAACCCTAAGTCTCTGCATGACTTCAGGCCTATTTCACTATGTAACTGTATATACAAAATGATCACTAAGGTTATTGCCCGGAGGTTGAAGGACTTATTATCTGAACATATTTCTGGTGAACAATTTGGGTTCCTTAAAGGGAGACAAATTCATGAGGCTATTGGTGTGGCGCAGGAAGGCCTTCACTGTATGAGGACTCGCAAAATCAAGGGGGAAATCTTGAAGATCGATCTCTCTAAAGCATATGATAAGGTAAGCTGGCCTTATTTACATATGCTACTAATTCATCTTGGCTTTGGGATTGCTTTTGTCAGGTGGATCATGAGCTATATTACTATTGTGTCATTCTTTGTTCTGATTAATGGGGCTGCATCCCCCTTCTTTCATGCGGAGAGAGGATTGAGGCAGGGCTGTCCATTGTCTCCTTTAATTTTTCTACTTGTGGCTGAAGGATTAAGTCGTCTTTTGAAGAAAGCTCATAGAGAGGGACATTTTCTTGGTATAGTTGTTGCTCCACAGCTGCAGATCACACATTTACTGTTCGTGGATGATGTGCTTATATTTTGTTCTGGGAATGTTCATGATGTTAATACTATTTCAAAAATCCTTGGACTTTTCTCTTCCGCGACTAGCATGGAAATAAATGCTGGGAAGTCTTCATTGACGACTCATGGTATGGATGATGTGGAAGTTAGACATGCCTCAACTCTTTTTCCATTTAATCATGCCACTTTGGATGAGGGCCTAAAATATATGGGTTTTAGGTTGAAACCCAATCATGCTATTTGAAGAAGGACTGGATGTGGCTGATTGAAAATTTAAAGCATCTTCATTCTTAGAGCCACCGTTGGCTCTCTAGAGCGGGGCGACTTATTCTGGTTAAATCGGTATTGGAAGCTATTCTTGTATACTGGATGTCTCTTTCATGGATCCCCCTGGCTATCTTGGAAAAATCCCATAGAATTTGTCTACATTTTCTGTGGAGCGGACACAAGGATGTCTCAGTTTCTCCATGGGTCAGATGGGAGAAGATTGCTAAGCCAAAATCACCTGGGGAATGGGGTCTTAAAAATATCTTTCATTTTTGCGAGAGCGTTGGCAACAAAAGGGGGATGGCGTTTTATCCACTCGAAAAACCTGTGGACCAGGGTTATGATTGAAAAATATATTGCCCATGATTCTGTTGTTGACTGGATAAGGATCTTTCAAAAGGGTCACAAGGGTGGATCGGTCATCTGGAAAGCTGTGATTAAATCCTTTGTTGTTATTGAAGATAACCTGTTATGGAAGGTGGGTAATGGAAGGAGAGTGCAGGTGGGCATTGATCCGTGGCTTGGATACAATGGCATATATAGGCTGTCTGAACCTCTGGTGGTTTCTCTTAGGCAGCACAGAGTACACTTTCTCTATAAGCTAGCAGCTCCTGTATAGGTGATCCGATGGTCACAGCCTTGGCGACCGGTCACAGATTTTGTACTCAATGATCAGGAAAAGATTGAACTGAGCCTGTATATTGGGGCTCTACGATTATCCATGATTAAAATTAGGGAGGAGGAGGATGTACTCATTTGGAATGGGGCCTCATGTGGGAAGTACACTCCCAAGGAAGGGTATAACTTCCTGAGTGCTCAGAATTATGATTTGCGGACTAAGTGGTGGTGGCAGAAGATATGGAAATTCCATTGTCCACCCAAAACATGCCTTTTCTGGTGGTGTGTTTTAGAAAACAAAGTCCCTTGCTGGGAAAATATTCTTAAACAAGGCTTCAATGGTTTGGGATGGTGTGCTCTGTGCTAGAACGTACGGGAAACAACTGCTCATTTATTTCTCTCATGTCCATATTGTGTGGAGGCGTGGGGGGAATCCTGCGTACTGTTGGGATTAGATCCCATGTGTAGATGAGAAGGGGACTCTATCATGCATGCCTTGGAACGATGGCGAAGATTGGGTTCTTCGGATGTTATGATTGTTCTTCCTCTTCTGGTGACTTGGGGTATATGGTTGGCCAGGAATAAACTTGTCTTCAATGGGAAAGAATGTACACCGGCTATTACGGCTGGGTTGGTTTGTGAGATTGCTACTACACTTCCAAAACACTTGAGGATTAAAAAACAGAGGGATGTTCTGGCTCTTGAGATTGATCGGTCTAATCCCTGGGGTTTCTTTGATGGTGCCTCGCAGAATAATCTTTGTGGAGGCGGTGCTATTCTAAATCTGGATGAGAATCAGTCCTTTGAATTGATTACATGTTTGGGGGAGGGCAGTAACAACCGAGCTGGACTTTTAAGCCTTCAATTACTCCTCATATTTGCAGCAGAGAAGGGATGTAGAACCATTAGGATTTCCGGTGATTCCTTAAATGTGATCAATTGGGTTAAAAGAATTAAAACTTGCAGTGACCTTCTATTATACAACATTTTACTATCTATCTGGGAAGTGATGGAATTCTTTGATCTGATTACATTCATACATGTATACAGGGAGAACAACTGCCAGGCGGACACTGCATCGAAGGAGGGGCTCCTACTAGATCAAGGCATTTGGAAGGTTAAGGAACAAATAGGAGAGGAGGCGTTCGAATACTATCATCGCCCCTTTTTTGATATGGTGGTGAATTGATCGTTATGATGATGGGGCCTGTGCTACTTCCGACCTCTGTTTTTGTTTTATGGCAATTACACTTAGTTTTATTGCTGAGAATATATCAGACTGCTACTTGCATATATTTATTAGCTTCTTCACATGATTGTTTATGACAGGATGATATGTTACATACTTGGAGTGGGAAGGGCCCGTTTTTTTTTGGTAACATTTTGTATGTTGTTTCTAGAAATTTGATGGATGGACCAGATTGGTTATTATGGACTTGTTTATGAGTCATGATTGATGATTTTGAATATGCTTTGCATATCTACAAAATGTAATTTTGTCTCTCTACGGATGATATAAAATTATGCTTTTTTTCTTTGGAAAAAAAATAAGAAGATATTTTCTGTATTGTTAATAAATAGATTAGATTACTGTTAATGAAATTTTAAACCATTTCAGTACTCAAGGATTTCCAGGTTAGGGTTTAATGAATTAAACTCTGGTTCTTACTTTAAGATTCCTTCATTTTGTTTAAAGAATTGTTAATTTATAAACGATATTATTTATGTAATACTATTATCTATATATAATATAAATACTTAAGCTTGTATTTGTGCATACACTTATTTAATAAAGATTGTGACTAATTTGTATTAGTTTAGTTCATTCAGTAGTATTATTTCTGTTAGCTTACTAAGAAATGAAATAAGGGTTACGACCTTGTCATTTTTCCTTTACATGTATAATCTGTTTACAAAACCGTTTCTTGTTATAATACTTATTAATTTAAACATAAATTACTGTCGTATCTTAGTTATTTTAATTATATAAATAAATTACTCTTGGAGCTATATAGTTCTCTGTTAAGATACTCTTTATCTTTAGATTAATTTGTCTTTAGAAATATATATGTTACTAAACTCTATCTAGGCTTCGAATAGTTGCAGGTTAAGGTTATTATTATTATCAGTAAAAGAAATAAACTAAAAGAACCCTACTTAATTCTTTGCTTAACATAAAAAGATAGGCATTATATCTGAGTTGTTTCTATCTTCTCTGTTTCAGGATAGTAGTGTAGTTTAGAGAAGAATGTACTATATAAAATAAATAGCTTACCTACTTGAACAACTCGTGAATATAATACATTGCTATTAGTAAAAATAATATGGCTATTTCTTTTTCTAGCATTCTTAATACAGAGTCTGTTTTAAACAATAAACCTAACTAGGCAGATTAATATTCTTTTCTGAAAGCGACTATCTACAGAAAGAAAAGATTCCAACATTCTGAAATAAATAATAACTTTATTCATATCAGATTTCTTTCATATCTTTCATCTATTTAAATTATACTGCGTGTGCTAGAGTACGGCCTGGTCCATTCTAGACGGGGAAAAACACAGTTTGGGATTATTTCATCAAATACAGATTCAATATTCAAATAACTAAAAGATTACAAGCTCTAATAGTTCACTACAAAACATGTAAATCATTCATTATTCATTCATTCCCAGATATAAACTTTTAACACAGTAAAATAAAAAAACTATAGAACCTGTTTTAAGCTGGACAACAACAGCGTTGGGAGGCCGTTCCTCCCTACCAACTCCTGGAGAGCACTCAAACAACGACTTCTCAGGACCCCTGAACTTATTCCTGATCTCCTTGGCTGAGAACTGGTGAAGCATGCAACAAGATACTAGTCCAATGACTCGGTACTAACTCTGCACTCAGCAGTAAGATCATTCACTTGAAAAGCTGCACTAGATCAGTTTCTGCAATTTACCCCTCAAGCACATTCCACAAATTTCCTTCCCAATGAAATCCTCTGAAGTACATTCACATGAATGGTTCTCTTCTTGGAATGAGCAGCCTCAGCTCTCTTCAATGGGTATTTTTATTAAGATTGCCTAGGTCTTTTTTGGGTTAATTGTCATTAATTGAGCCACCTGCTTTGATCCCACTTTCTTGGAGAATCATGACCCCAAATGTAGGGAGGTTGCCACCTGCAACATTGGAAGTGTTTGAGGATGCTACCACTGTTAACACCCAAAAATGGTTAACTACCTCATCTACCCCATTACATGGCTCATTTGTCCACTTTCCTACCATATCTCCATCAAAAACCCATAAAACCATCTAAAAGGTCACCAAAAAAGCTTAAAATGCCTCCAAAAGGCTATAAAATCCTTTTTTCCTCCAAAAATATCCAAAAAGGAATAAAAAAATGTAAAATAATGAGGAAAAAGAAGAAACCCTAATAGCTGAAACCCTAAAACAGCTAAAACCCTAAAAAGCTGACCTAAACCACATGGTTTTATAAATAAGTGATGGAGACCCATTATTCCAGATCCATTATCATAAGCATCCTGCCTCTGCCGAAATTATTCTCGAAACCCTAGCTTACCATCAAGCTGCTTTCACCATTGAGAACTCTTTTTGGCCATTTTCCACCACCGGAGAAAGAGAAGAAGCAGCTTGGAGTTCGAAGCCACCGACATCGGACCAGCGCAACGGACTCCATCAACCTCCTCATTGGAGGTAACATCAATAAAGATCATTATTCATTTATTTACCGTTTCTACTTTATATTATTTACTTTTCACCGTATTGTTTCATGTTATTTACCTTTTACTGTTTAGCTTCAAGAACGTAGTTAGATTGGTTTTTGCTTCAGTTTATCATTATTTAATTCATATATCATTGAACTGCTACTAAGGAATCCAGATTCATTAGTAGGTGCTCATCACCACAAGCTAGGGTGAAAACCCTAGCTACAGTTTTGGCGACTCCGCTGTCTTTTTTAATTTAATTTTTCCGTACTGTACTTTCGGCTGTCGTTTTCGGCCGCCGAAAACTGCACTTTTTTCTTCCGCAATCGCGGCCCGATCGCGCATTTCAGGCCCTAACCTGCGACCAGCCCGCCGCTGTCGGCCATTCTCCTGCGTCCTGGACGCGCCTTTGAACTTTCCCAATTGCGCCCCGACCGCGTTTTTTCAGCCTATAGTCGCGATCCGACCGCGCCTGTTCATTACACAGTCGCGCTCCGACCGCCGCTTTCAGCCAGAACCCCGCAACCTAGACCGCGCCTGTTTCCTTTAAACCCGCGATCTGTGCGCGACTGTTGCCTTCAAACCCGCGGTCCGACCGCACGAGTCCGCCCCATACCCGCGGTCCGCGAACTGTTTTTTGCCCTTGTTTTCGCGCCGAAACCCAGCCTCTTTGCCTCCATTTTTCCTGCACTTGCACAGCCACC
>LPNX010575862.1:79514-99251 GCA_001517045.1 Pseudotsuga menziesii | reverse complement strand
GTTTGCAGCGGATAATGAAGCAGGTAGACATCTGCATTACCAATTTAAAGCCGACTGTCAGTTATTTTATAATAATACAAGAAGTGTAATAATTTTTTATCAGTCGACATTATAAGAAAACAGTTCTTACCTGGATACCGTAGCAATGGGTATTCTTCAAGATAATGTCGCGACCAGTTGAATAGATAACCTGCCAAAGCGATGGCGAAGGACTGGCTTTGATTCTTTTGACCATTAAAAGCACAGGAAACCCCCAGCGAATGAACAAAGAAGTACAAACCCTACAGTTGCAACGTTCCCTCTCTATCTTTTAACTCGCAGCCTGCAGGTAGCGCCAGCTACGATAATCTAAAGAGATAATCACTCTCGCAGTAATAAGAGGAGCAGGACTGTCATAGAACCGAGCAACCAAACAGTGGGAAATCTACAAAGGTAAGCAACAAGTAATTTTTACAACCTAATAAACCTCACTTTGCAGTGGCAGAGCTCACAAGGAGCTGAAGCACCAGGAGGAGCAATGGAGGTCAACACAACGACAGTATGGTTTCAAAGGGTTTGCAGAGCAACCATGGGGCCGAGAGCGAAAAGGAAATGAAGAGTTAGGGTTCATTCAACCCTATTATAGCACCAAGGTATGGTTGTCATGCAGCCATGTACCACTTTTAATAATTGGTATGATGTTGGCTATTATTCCATAGTCCACGACCGTTGATTATTTATCAACCAAATCATCGCTGGAAGGTTCCAAAGTAGGTTTCATACCTTAGCTTAACCTGCATAATATCATGCACCACGTACATTAGTCCAATATATATATATATATTGCATGCTATATATGGTTTATTCATTAGTATATGGTATATACATATTGTATAATATGTTTTGTTTATGATATTTCATGCTACGTATTGTTTATACATTAGTCCAATGTTTATGATCATATTGTTTATATGGTTTATTCCATAGCATCATGCACTCAAGCCTAGAGGTTTGTTTATGGTTAAAGAGTCATAGAATAATAGACTATGGTATTTGTTTAGTTGTCATAATTTACAATCACGATGTCAACTATTTTGGGTTTCAAAAGAAGATGATAAACCCATCTACTCCTTAATGTATGGAATTATATACAATTAAATGGTGTCTGTATTAGGTTTTTCATCCTTCGATTTGGTTGTCCTAATTAAATAAATTAAATATTTTATGAATAGAGATAACTCATATTTGTTATAGTCATAACATTTCTTTTGGTGACAACTAGACTATGTCACTCCCAAACTCAGAATTTTATAAGAGACTCCATAAGTAAGGTAGAATAGAACTGGTTTACTCTTTCTATCTTCTTTGTTGATTAATCTAGTCTTGATTCTTCATAAAGGAATTAATATAATGAGTTTAGAATTGATTTTAAACAGCTTTGGATTTCCAACCCAATGATACTTCTGGAATGAGTTTAGCTTTCTAAAAGATTGTAGACTTTTAAACTATAAATGAAATAGTAGACCAAAGGAAAGTATAGCAGAAATAACAAGATAATTACCTTGAGAAGTGTGATAATTCTGTCTAGTAAGGATAAACTTTTACTAAACAAATTGTATGCAGAAATCTGAACTGTAACTTCAAAGACTTGTTAGCATCGAACCATACTTCTTACCTGTCTATCTGTAATAGAAGAAAATGGCTGCGTTAGCTTGAAAGGTAAGTAAGCCCATCCCTTTTACGACAAACCACCTTATGTCGCAAACAGAAATTTAATCAGTAGCTGAAAAGAAAAATGCTCTTCAAAATACAGAGTATTTAAATTAAATATTCAGTTAACAACTGCAGTTAATGTGATTTTATGTTATTTTAAAAGTTTTAAATTTTTCGAAATTTTGGGGTTTTGACAACAACTGTCCTCCACAACTCTGCGGGTTTATGATGGACATCCCACTATATCCAAAGGAATCCTCCCCCATTTTCCCATCACATTAGCCGGGAAGATAGTGCTGATCGACATAGAAGTCGTCAATGCTCAACTGGACTACAACCTCCTCTTGGGAAGGAGTTACATGTACACCATACGAGCTGTTGCATCAACTGTCTTCCATCTCATGATGTTCCCCCACGAAGGGAAGATTGTGATGGTTTATCAGCTCACTTATCATGATCCGCAAGGGTTAGCAAAACCTGCCAACGTTATCCTTACCATCACCACCATTGAACCACAAGGGAGGACCACACACACCAATGTTGTCCCTGTAATCAACACTATGGTTGACAACGCACTAGCCTCCCCATTGTTGAATGTGGGCCCTAGGTTATTTTCCATTCCCACCATTACGACTCCTTTCCCCTCCGTGTCACCACCACCAACAAAAAATGAAACTGTGGACTTGTGTATGGTCTCATCAAGTAGCGCTGCACCCAAACAACAACCGCAGCCGTAGCCCCAACCACAACCACAACATCGTCCGCAGCCACAACACCAACAATAGCTGCAACATCACCCGCAACAACAACATTACACACAACCACATCCACACATGCAACCAACAGGGAGTTATCTGGGCTCATCTCCAGTTCATACAATTCCCTTCCTCTTTCCCCCACCTGGTGTCATGAGAAAACCGATAATGGCCACCTTAAGCTTACCCAACTTTACATTGGGAATTTTGATGTGGTATCTTGATGCACCAGCTCAACCACTAATGCCCCAGGTTGTCTTAACCTCGATGCAACCCATCGCGGTTAAGTCTCACCCTCCACTCGGTCTGCAAAAGCTAACCGTTGCACCCACACCCGCACCGCCCCACCCAAAAAGGGCTAGGGGCAAGAACGTCAAAGCTATTGCAGAGCCACGACAAATCCCTCCTTGCGTCGTCTACAAGCAACAGGGCCATCCAACTTAGAGTTTCCCCAAAATCCCAACTATTTGTGTGCATTTGGATTCCATGGATACAAACAAAAACATCCTCGTGGTCGAACTCCCAACCGTGCTGATAGTAAGAAACAAGGAATTGAGAACAAACTATGCTTGCGCCCTCTACAGTTTGTATGGACATTACTCTCACCATTGTCAAGACTTTCCTGAATTTTGAATGGCTCTAGCTGACCTCCGTCAACATTCCTTTGAATCTGAGATCACTCTAATCGAAGAAGTCCATCCCCCACCTCCTTCTTCAAACACCACGCCCATTTACATGATTCCTAGTTCTACAGACCCTCTTGTCTCCACCATCACCGATGGTCCATCAGACCTGTCTCTTCCATTGTTTCCCCAACCACCGCTGCAACCTCAGCTACCAAGGAAATAGTGGGGTTCATTCCCACTCAACACGATCCTTTTCCTGTTTCTTTTCCTTTTCTTTTTCCTACCATCCAGGATCATGAGTAAGTCTACCTTGGTAATCCTCAATCTACAGGATTTTAGACTGGGAGATCCTGTGTGGTACCTTGAACCACCTATCATACCTCTAAGGCCCTAGGATGTGTTGACTCATGTCCAACCAATTGAGATGATGTTGCACCTACCTCCAGGTTCATCAAAGAATCCTTCTGTCTTTAGGCCTGCCCCTCTTCCTCCAATAGAGACTGGGGGCAAGGCCACAAAAACCATAACCAATACCATTTTCTTGATATCTAGCACCAGTTTCCCTTTTACCTCATCTACTGTTGAAGATCCACCTGATCTATCCCGACACCGTTTATGCGATGATGGAGATATATGTAAGACCACCTTCAATTTTACCCCATTCCCCTTAAACCATAGTGTGGAATCGGTTCTTCCCATAAAAGACCAGATTTTGTCATCCTGCCTTGCCAATGACCTTCATCTTGGCAAGGGGGAATACCTCTTCGTTGACTCTGATGGACAACTCTTGGATAACCCCCGCAATGGGCCCTACCTCAAGAAATTTTATGCTTAACATCACCAATGAGTCACTTCTTTTTATTTTTCTTGTTTTTCAACATTTTTCAGCAAAAATCAGAGGCAACACCATCAGCTACTAGTCCAAAGTCACCCTAAATCAGTTTGAGACACCTCTCACACCTCCGGGCCCAAATGAGACCACCGTCTCATGTTTAAAAGGTCAATTTTAGGACCATTTCCCTCCAGTCACCTCAATTTACAAGCCTCGATTTACAAGCCATGACATGACGATGCAAGTTTCTACATACCTTTACTTGTATCACACTTCCTAACCACTACTCATACATGTTTTCGGGCCACCGTCCATTAAGGAATGTAATTTTACTTTTATTTTTGTATTTATAATTATCTTTTCCACTGCACCTTACGCGGACATCTAGACCATCATCCACAAAACCCTTTATTTTTATTGCATATATTTGTCATATAAGTGCCCTTTGACGCATGTAGTCAAGTCTGTCCATCGCAACACACACACATGCTCTCTTGACCTATGTCCGAGAGACACCTCGGTTTGCGTTCCTCTGCCGCACTGACTCGCGAGCCTCTGTCTCGATCTATCCCATGCATGTATTGGTATGTTTGAGAGCCTTCTGCTCCATCCATACTATGCGGATGACCTTTGGACCTCTGTCCACCATTTCGACATGGGGCACTGCCTATGCCACCGCAATCGGTTGACCATATTGGAGTTTCATTTAAGCTCTTTTCTGACTCCTTAAAACAACGAAAAGATTGCCAAGCGCAGCTGCTTCCTTTCCTACTCGCTAAAGTATGGGAAAGGGAATCTACATCACCTCGTTTACCTCCTTTTGCAGAACATGCAGACCAGTAAAATGAAAAGGACACTTTTGGCACACTCAAGCCAAGGTCGTTCCCCTCTGCATACTTTTATGCTTTCTCGGGCAGAGGGGCTACACTTCATGAAAAATCTCATCATGGGTTGTTGTTAAGATATTTTGCAACCTTCTCATCAAGAAAATATTTCCGAGCAAACTTGGTTTCTTTCATGCTCGTAAAAGTATTTGAATGACTGTCCAGTCAGTATATGTTTAACCTTTTTCGGCCCGATTGGATCACCAATGGTAAAGAAGTCTCTCATCCCATACAGGATGGATGAGCTCTCCTATGTATACTTTTATCCTTTTTTGGGCACAGGAGACTACCAATGCAAAATATCCCCCATTGGAGTCTTTTTTGTGCTTTCAGACTCTCTAAAATTGAAAGCACCATCGAGCATTTACCTTCTCGGGCTCGCCAAAAATCCATGAGATCGTACCATAACAGTGTCCCTAGACACCACCCCACAGAAAACAATTTGGAAACATTCCCACATTGGGTCACCTTTGATCAGAGTACTCTCCAATGTGTCTTCCTTGGATCCCATCAATTTCAAAAGTGTCTACCTCCTCCAAGCATTTCCCATCTGCAGTGACATTCCCAATATTACAGCTATGATCCCATTCCCATGAGTTAGATTCATTTGTTGCCTAGTCTGCCCTGCCATTATACTCTGAACAAAGGAATTTTGAGTCCTCCGCCCTCCCCCTACCCCTATTCAATTCTTTCCATCCCCCTTCCCTCCCACATTTAGTGAGTCACTCTGCAGATTGCTTCACACATTTCGGTTATCTCCCTCGTGCTCCTAGTCAAGGAAACATCATTGCCTTGACTAGGGGCAGGTCTCCCTCTATCGACACCAGCACACATATTCCAGAGGATAGACCCAAAGGTCCCTATACCTTGGTTTCATTAACATCATAGATGAGTTCCTTGGACCACTTGAGAGGAGTCCTTAGTGCCTCTTGGGAAGGTTGTTTCTCACGTGCTTGACTCCAACTACATCATTGCACCATTGAGATTCATACAAGGTTTGGTACGCACAATACTTGGTCGAAGACCTTGGATATCACCTGAATCTAGCACATTGATGAGTCTATTGGAGGGACCTAAATAGGTTATGTCCCTTGTGATTTATGGGTTGCGTTGGAGACAGTGTTCAGAATCCCCAGTAGTACTTCTATATACCTTTATGATTGATGCAGCATACTTGTACCACAGAGACTCTGAATGTCAATCAATGAGTCCATACAGCTATGTACCATTCCATATCCGGTAGACCGTCAGTCATGAATATATGGCATTCCATGAGAATGCCATGGGTCCAATATACCAGATCAGCATTGCATTCAACCTCACATGGAGGCAACCATTATTGTAACATCAGTTGTATATGATCAACTCTTGTATTTTAAAGCATAGATCAAATTATTCTTTTGACATTGTCACGAGCATGGGGATTCCCACCTCATCCATATACATGTCACACATTATTTGTATCTCACCCATTGATGGGAACCATATTAATACAAAAAACAAAAGACACCATGCCCCAACCTCGAAAGTACCACCTCTACGCAGCAAATCCTATGATGTCCGTCGGCCATATGTTGAGCTCCTTCCCTCACACATCAGGGGGCAATCCGTTAACCCAAAAATCCCCCACTTAGCTCTCAATGGCCTACACAACCCAAGGACACCATCTCACGACCCTCATATCACTCCATTAGACCCCCACACCCTCAAAATAGACCAAGGATGAAGAAAGGGGCTTTAAAACCCCAAAAAGGAGCCCAAAATACTCTCCTAGGAGCTAAAGCCCCCAAAAAGGGGCTAAAACCCTAAAAGGAGCTAAATTTAGGTTGGAAGGGGCTAAAGCCCTGACCAAGGGCTTAAAAACCTAAAACCCCTTGAAAACGCTATAAAAGGAGGGTGGGGGGTCACTCTCAAGACACTTCTCCCTTGCATAATGTTATGTTGCCCATGGATGCCTTGAGATATTTGCCTCTCAAGCCATGCACACTCCCTCCCCTCCATTTCCATTGAGCCATTCCTCCCCCATCCAAGAGAGGTGCTTCCACAAGCTAGGGCATGGTGGCCCATTTCCACCGGAGAAGGTATAACTTGTCTTTCATGTTTTGTTTCTTTGATTCTTAGTTTTCTTTGCTTTCTAACCAATATTTCATTTGCAGGTTTATGTTTAACATTGTTTTGTAGGGTTTATTGTAGCATAGGATTTGTTTGCAGGTTATTGGAGGCGGAACCCTAACCCTTGTTTGTAGAGGGGCTCACCATTGTTTCTCTCTTCTTTCTATTCTTAGTTTAGTTTACTGTTCTTTACATTACATTTTCATTTTCAGCATTTACCCACATGTAGAAACCTACCCTTCTGTCCTATAGATAGAAGGGAGCCATTCCTGCCCCTATAGCAAGGAGAAATCCCTGCTACAAGAGGCACATGGCTAAGCCTCATGCCACCACCTCTCAACCCTCAGCACGACCCACGTCTCATCATTCTCATGCGAGTTTAAACACTAGCAGGGAATCAGACACAATTGGTATTTATCATTTGGCAGAGATGATGGTTGAGGATGGCCATCGAGAGAATGATGCATATGCGGACTCATATTTTCCCGCATCCAAAAATAATAGCAAGTACCTGGAAGGATAGCAACCTGATTTCTAATCCTTTCCCTCCAGTTAGGATGATAATGGTAAACGTTGCACACCTTCTATGGCTTCCCTTTCCCACCCACTGGATGTATACCTTGCTTTCCTCCTCGACTCAGCATCACATCCCTCTCTTCCTTCTTCCTCCTGTGCTCCTATCTAAATTCTCCTAATTCCTTTTTGCTCTAGATCCTCTCGTGTTGTGTTTGTTAGTGTCTGTGTTTCTGAGCATTTACCCCTTTCGACCATCTATTGGAAGTATTCACTGCTTCTCCAATTCACTATGTCTTCACATCCTAGGATTTATAGGCAAAGGAAAGCCAAGGAGGCTTGCTCCTCGGCACCTCCCCCTGCGACCCCATTTAGAATGATGAAAATTGTTGTCAGGACTACCCAACTCTACAAAGAGCATACTCCTAAGGAAATAAAGGATGAAATCGAGGAGGTCGGAGAGGAAGCTAGAGTTTCCAGACATTGTACTCCAGATGATGATGTGCATAAGTATTTTGAATCCCTCCTCCCTGATCCAGGATACCCTCGGGGTTGGGTAGCCTTATACATGAAGTCGTTGGATATTACCTGACACAAGAGATTCCTAATGAGAAATGTCCTAATGGAAATAGGAGAGTTTCACCAAGCCATCCTCCTCTAAATGGATAAGATTACAAGGCATGTTCAACAAATTTTCTCCCACTTAGGCATCATCTTGAACTCTGACACCAAAGCTCCTGCAAGCCCTAGAGTCAAGTATGCTGCTGAATAATCTATGTTACTGCTATGTGTAGTATTTTTGCTTGTTTTCTTACTTTTATTTCCAATTTTATGAAAGAAAGAAGTAGAATCATTCACACAAACTCTGTCTGTAAGTGGTTTAGTTTAGTTTCCTTTAGAGGCAGACTATTTTAGGCCTCCTCATTAAGAATTTGGACCTATTTTCCCTTTGTTGGGAGGGTTCAAATTCTTAAATTTTTGGCCTGTTTTCCATTTGTTGGGAGGGTTGTCTTATGATGTGTAAAATTATCTCTCCTTTTTTTATGAAATAGAAGGATATACTCTAGTTTACAAAGAACAAAAAAAAAATTGCTTACAAGTGGCAGGCTTAGAATAGGCAAAAATCCCCTATATAGGCAAGTACCAATCCCAACACACACTAGATGGTTACGAACTAACTAAGTTGTCTTATATTGCTTTGTCTCATAAAAGCATGATAAAAGCATAAAGGATGCTTTATAATCAGAAAAAGGTAGAGTAAATTCATAATGAGGGCGCAAAAGAGGACAAGCTGTCATAATGTGGTCAAGTGTGGACTAGTGGACCAATTGTCATAGCCTAAACATTAGGAAATCTAGTAAAAGTATTTACCAAGGTCTAAACAGATAATTGTTCTAACATAAAGAAGATAAGTGTGTCTAGGTGAAAAAATAAGCATATGGCCACTCCTTTCCTTGGGATTTGGTCAAGCAAGTTATAAGTCTCATCGTTACTTTTAATCCCATCAACTGAAAATGTTTTCTAAGGTTAATATTTTGAAATTGACCTAAAAATTGTTGCTAAAGTGGATGCAAAATGTGTTTAGTTTTGCACCTAGACAACCTAGCAAAAGAATAGTTTAAATGTAATTCATTTGGGATGTTAAAGTGGTGTTGGAGGTGCTGGTCGGTGAGCCGACTAGACTAGTTAACCAACTAATCGAAGATTAGTTCAGCCTCCAAAGGTTGTGTCGGTTGATTGAACCGACAAGTAGTTACTCATAATTGTTTTGTAATCATATATAATATGCTGTTGAACCAGATAAAGAATTTGGTTCAGTTTTGTACATGTATAGACCCTCAGGTGATTCTATAATATAATCTATTATTCTACTATTTGTTCTTGTCTCTTGTTTATGCATGCTGATATGATTCTATATGTGTTTTATTGGTAACCTTATGTGATCTGCGTGATTGCAACATTGGTTCTATGGCCGCTAAATTCATATACTAAAATATCATTACGAGATTTGGTTGCCCTCTAACCTTAATCAGCGACCAAGGTTCACACTTCATCAATAAAACAATCACAACACTAACATAATAGTTCAAAATTGACCACCGATGAAGCACAACCTATCATCCTCAGTTGAACGAGGTGATAGAGGAATTCAACAAAACATTGACAAGGGGTCTAACAAAAATCTGCAATACTGATAAAGATGACTGGGACAAGAAAATCCCTGCAGTATTATTGGCGTACAGAACAACATATAAATGTTCGACTGACCAAACACCCTTTCGACTAGTCTACGACCAAGAATCAGTCGTTCCTTTACATTTTCGACAACAAACATCGGTGATAGCCGACATCTTGCATATCAATGTAGAGGAAGCAAGGAAGGGCCAACTAATGCAATTAGCCAAACTAGAAGAGCACCGAATAATTATTGTACAACACCAGGAAATTCAGAAACAAAAACAAAAGGCTTGGCACAACTGAAACATTAAAAACAAAATCTTGTCGGTCGAGAATATTGCACTACTGTATAATAGTTGGGTGAAAGGGAAACCAAAGAAACTCCACACATAGTGGATGGGACCCTACATTATCGAAGAAATCAATGCCAATGGATCAGTTCGATGGAGAACATTACAGGGCACAATATTTCGGAAACTGGTAAACGGTTCCCGACTAAAACGTTACCAAAACTGAAAAAGTTGAAAAAAATAAAAGAAAAGCGGTTTTATAACTGTTAACAAAAACTATAAAAACTAGAAAAAGCAAAAACCGAACTCCAAAAAGAATCAAAGAAAATCAAAATTACAGGAAATCTCGACAGACGTAGTAGACCACCATCCAACCATAATCAACATTTTCACTATCAGCATACCGCACATCACCCATATCATCGACATGGACAAGAGGATAAAAAGGTCTAATCAACCCATTATGACTACGGTCAGAAGGAGCTCCAAAACCAGAACGCATTAAATCAGCCTTCAAATAGAGAGTCCTTTACCATAAAATCTTCCATTAATAGCACCATCGACAAGATCATTGTCCACTCCACCTATAGATACTACGTTGGATGAAGACTTCATACTGTTTTACCAAGATCTAGAGTGACATAATTACCAAACCTCTGAAATCAAATTAACTACGAAGAAATTCGAGCTAGAAATCGACAACATGGCCCCAAAGCAACCCCGAGCCAAGACAACCAAAGAAAAATAGTTGGAATCCACTGTAAGTCCACTCGTGAAACAATTAGAGAACATAAAAAAATCAAAAGTACAGGAAACTTCATGGGAATGACACTAGGCATAAATCAAGAAATGGGCTTACACAGGTAAATCAAGGATGACAGAAGAAGGGAATAAAATAAACCAGAGAACTATCCTGAATTACATGAATGCACTCCTCATGGAGTGTTTTGGTGGGAAGAAAGAGAATATCATTAACTTTATCATCAACTGGTATCATAGCAGGAAGATATACTTCGACACACCAGTTGAAATATCAATTGATACCATCTACAAACTAACTGGGCTCTCAAACAAAGGAAGCCCTGTTCCCATGGGTATCAAAGAAGGACTAGTGGAAGGATTAACAAGAACACCGACGGGGAAAAACTCCAAAGGATTGATTATCGGTTCGATTAAAGCATCTACACCCAAAGTAGTGGCCAAAATCGTTTCCAGAGTCCTAACTATCACATGGCGAGGATGTGATTTAAAACTTGACATATTGGAAGTTGTCGAATGCATAGTAGCATCAGGGAAAGTATACTGTTGGGATCAATACATGGTCGACATACTCAAATATATTTCCGTAAAGTGCTAGGAATCAGGGGCAATAATAAGATTCCCATCACTATTAATATGGATAGCCATGTATCACCTATGTTCAGTTGGGCATAAATATTTCCTTGAATAGACAAGGTTCCACATTTGGCGTTTTAAGCCATTCTCAATGAGTGGAACTCAACAGGATCTAGAAGATAGTAAAGTATTCTTGGAGAACTAGTTTCAAAATCTAACAGTCCGAACAGCCAAATGGAGGGTGCCTCAAAACATCTAAATAAGTCTACCACCATCAGCACACATCCAGATGGAACTCGACCACACAACAGTATGGCATTCACATGATTCCACAACAAATGCAGAACCTCTTGACTGCTATCTGACAGTCGAGGAGATTTTCGGTGAACTAGCCCAAGAATCCAAAACTAAGATAGCCATACCGACAGGTGCAAAAGAGATTGAATTCTCTATTGTCGAACCACTGGGCAACCAGGAGAAGGAGGAAGACTATGAAGTTCACCTGCACATCAGCACCTTCACTTCAAGAGATAGTATGATAGGAGAGAAAAACCTTCTCCAAGTTGAAAATGCACCAATGGAACAACAAACCATGGTACCGACAAAACAAAACACCATGGTTCAGACTCAACAACAAGAGGAGGAAGAAACGGATATAGAAAATCCAGGATATCAGTTAACGAAAAAGAATATCCGACAATTAACTACAGAATTTACCAAGTCTTGGAAATGCCTAGAAAGTACAACAAAAGGAAAAGGGAAGCACAAGCTTATCCTCCAAGATAGTTCAGAGGACAAAGAAGAATTATATGCAAAAGCAACTGACATATTGATAGACGCTGCTAAAAACAAAGTCTACGTCGAGGAATAGTTCAAATGATTTGTCGAAGAAGAGACAAGGCAAGCCAAAGCTAAAAAGGTAAAACTTACAGACCCTTCTGCAGTAGAAACCGTTGATCTAGTTTCAACTCCCCCACCCCCATCCCTAACCCAAATAATGCATGAAGACATTCCAGTACCAACCAACATTAGTCCTGCTGACTTGTGAAAAAGTACAATGTCAGAAACACTTAAGGAGAAAGTGGAAAAATACACCGACCTCTATCAATTTATCAATAAGTTGCCAGATTTATTTCTCAAAGCCCAGTAGATCACCACCACTCACAAAATTGTTGAGACAATCTCTGCCCGATAAAAACTCACCATACAAACCATACAAACCACCCAAACCTCACCTCTACCGAAAGTTGTGGGAGTCATTCAATCGACATTTCTTAGAAATCCCGACAAGTCATCCCAATTTGTCACAGCATGAACCTCATCATTCACACCAACCTTCACACCAACTAATAAACCAATCAGAGATCTAGAGGACGATGATCAAGGGGATGCACTAGAAATTGACCAAAACATCAATAAACTCTTCGACTCCATTGAATCTGATCACCCCATTGACCCACATCTAGAAGTTTAAAATTCCACATTGACAGAAGGAATCCCAACTACCCCAGTAACCCCAGTGCACTCATCATCCCCATCTCTGCGACCAACTTCAGAACCTCCACCAAATCGAAAACCACCATCTTCGCCACCATTGGAAGCACAGACAAACACAAGTCCCACCCATGTAAGTCAGCAAGTTAACCCTACCACAGCAGAAGTCTAGTCGACAGAGAATCCACTGACTGAAGAACATCAAACACAGCAGCAACATCCAACATCAGTGCTGTCAAGATTAGTAGTGGTCCATCATTCCAAACATAAGAGAAAAATAAAAGATAAAAATAAAAAATAACAATAGTAGACACAACAGATACCAACATGTATTCACCTTCATCAACTAGGGTCGACCACTATAGGTGACACACCACAGCATAGAGATGGAGAATTTGGTCAACTATTGGGAGCACTAACTCAGGAAGCTACAATGAGAATTCAAAGAAAAAAAGAACAAAGACACAAACTGAAATAAGAACAAGTAGAATTCTTGATCAAATGCAGGAATTTGACTCACACAGTTGCACCAGAAGAAAATTAAACCGACACCGACAAACCACTAGAGAGAGCTTACTAGTTGCTAGAAAGTGTTGTGTCAAAACTTCAGGTACAACTATATACTAAGAAGGAAGAACGAAAAAAAAGAAACATCTGTACTATTAGGACATTAGTACACAACATTCTCAGAAGAACACAAGTTATTGCAAGAACATCTGGAAGAGTCAGTCACTATGGAAGAAGTATTGCGCAGCTGGTATACCCAATATGGTCAGGTATTTCAGCAAGCTCGAGAAACCCGCAAACATATCAAGATAGTAGAGAATAAATAGGGTCTTGATGAAGCAATGAGGAGCACAATCCAAGAGAAAATTGTATTGGAAACAATGAAGCTAGAGAAGTTAGAAAAACAAGCTCATTTGTGTGTGAACCAGGATCTTCCTAGCATCGACAAACTAGACACAATCTTCCCACAAATGCAAAGGTTGATGGACACAACAGATGTTAAAAGCCTAATTTTTGGGGCCCAACATGAGTAATGTTTTAGATCTTTCAATTCAGGAGAAAATGTCGACCTTTTCCAGCACTACATCTTTGACTATAGACATCCAGAGAGCTGTTTGCAGTTGGGCAGAATTTCAGCACCAACTGGCCATTATAGCAGAATCCATAGTTGAAGTATGTGTACAGAAACGACCATCTATTAGACTACACATCCCATGAAGATAGAACAAAGAGAAGAAGCTATTTAAGACAGATTTTTTGTTACCTCCCCTGTTTCTTCAAGACGAAGAAAGATTTTGTTCCTAGTGGAGATGTTGGAGGCGCTAGTCGGTGAGCCGATTAGACTAGTTAATTGACTAATCGGAGATTAGGTCGGCCTCAAAAGGTCATGTCGGTTGACCAAACCGACAAGTAGTTACTCACAACTATTTTGTAATCATATATAATAGACTGTTGAGGCAAATAAATAATTTGGTTCAATTTTGTACATGTATGGACCCTCATGTGATTCTATAATATAATATGGTATTCTACTATTTGTTGTTGTCTCTTGTTTCTATATGCTTATATTATTATATATGTGTATTATTGGTAACCTTATGTGATCTGCATGATTACAACAAGTGGACGCAATTTGTGTCCACTCTAGTGCCATCTCAATATAATGTGCCTATTCTTACACCTAGACAACCTACCACAAGGATAATTTGAACATAAATAATTTTGGATGTTAAATTGGACACAATCTACGTCAACTTTAGCGCCATTGTGATATAATGCACTCAGTTTTGAACCTAGACAACCTAGCATAATGAGAATATAAATGTAATTGATTTGGGATGCTAAAGTGGACACAATTTACATCCACATTATTGTCATCTTTGCACCTAGAAAACCTAGCATAAATATAATTAAATTGTAATTGATCTGGGATGCTACTCTACATGCTAAGTACACATAGTTTGGAGCCTAATTTGAATTTTTATCATTCTTACGACCATAAGGTAAAAAGAGAAATGTTAGTAATTTTGTGGAGAATGACGGTGATGAGAATGACATGAATGATAATGATGATGATGACGATGATGAAGATGAAAACAATTACGATGATGATGATGATGACTCGGGAGGATGATGACAATGATTACAACCCTAATCCATTTGCTGGAATTAGATAAAATTGGGTGGAAAACCATGGTACAAAAATTAACCAAAATAGCCAATTTGACAACAAGCCTTATGCAAGGAATATAACACATACCTAACAACAACGGTGACAATAATTACAATCAATGATGATGACAATGATGATGATGACATTAACAATGATGATCATGATTATAAGATGATGATGATAACTATGACAATGAGATAAATGATGATGGTGATGATGGTGATGATGATGAGGATAATGACGATGGCAATGATGATGTAATTATATGATAATGATGACGACGATGACAATGATGGCAATAGTCATGATGACAACAATAATGGCAGTGATGATGACAACAAAAATGGCATGAATGATGATGATGATGATGATGACAATGATGGCATGTTAAAAAAATAGGATCACAAAGCAATAACAATAAACAATAGACAAGATGCAAATATTAAAACACATTACAAGAGAGACACAAATATAACGTGGTTCACCCAAAATGGGCTACGTCCACATAGAAATTGACAATAATTTATTATTATACCATCTAGAAAAAATAGATACAATATGTAGTAACCCCGCTGCACTTACTCTTCACTCTTTCATAGTCTCTCTCACATAATCACAAAGATTGCTTTTACAATGTTATAATACAATACACAGCCGTATTATAATGCTTTCCTTTTCGAGGGGAATTACCATGGTAGAATACCACAGATCACCCAATACCATGGTCCCATAAACGGTTGTCTAACAAACGTCCAAAAATTTCTTTCGGGGGCTTCACCTCTAGACCCCCACAGGGCGACAATGTCCCATCGCACCCCCCTGTTGGGATGAGTGTACAGTAAAATTGGGGTACAAACATAGTTGAACAATAACATCTCTGAATCTGGAAGATCAAGCTCCATAACCAACATGACGATGATGACAGTGATGGTGATGACCTAAATGACGATGATGATGGCATTGATGATGATGATCTAGATGACAATGATGGTGACATTGATGATGATGACATAGATGATAATGACAATGATGATGAACTAGATGCCAATGATGACGATGATGAAGTCGACAAGGATGGTTATCTCTTCATTGTCATTATTTTCGTTATTATTACTATCATTATCGTCATTGTAATCATCAACATCATGATTACTATATTCAACTATGTCAATATAATTATAATGGTCATAATCATCATAATCAATAAAATCATGGCTTATGGTCCTTATAAGAAAGTATTGGCGTCTAAGTGTATGGATTATGTCCCTAAATAATGGTACCTACATCCCATGCATGGGATAAATTTTTAATCTACATGACATGTGTGGTAGTATGGAACCTTGGCCATTGAACCATGAGTCCTTGAACAATTGTTAGGGATTACATCATTGTTATTAACAATAATCAATTGATGTTGGTGTGGGGATGAGGCAGAAAGGGTGATATGGGAGAAGACGCAAGGTGGAAATATTATGATGGCCTCACATATCTTTTGTAAAAGATAAAACATGGAGGTGGGAGACAAATGGAGGTTCCCACACTGGATTAAACCAAGAAACCCTGTGTTAATTAATTCTTTGTAAATGAACATGGTTTTCTATAAGATATTAATAGAAAAAATAATGTTTGAAGGGGGTTTGAAAAGGAAAGAGGGAAAACTATATTTTATATAGAATCCCAATATAGAAGAGTCGTTATGTTGAAAGAAAATGATGATTAAAATGACAATGAGAATGACATGAGTGGTGATGATGATAATAATATTGATGATCACAATGGAAATGCAAATAAGGATGAAAATGACAATGATAATGATGATGATGATGATGGCGATGACGATGACGATGACGATGACAATGAGATGAATGATGATGTTGATAATGATGATCAGGGGAATGGCATTGCCATTAACAATGATGTGATTAGATGTTAAAGATGATGATAATAAAAATAAGAATTATGACGTCTATGACAATGACAAATGGTGATGATGATGATGATGATGACAATATTGATGAAGACAATGACGATGATGGTGAACTATATGCCAATGACAATGATGATGATGATGATCATCATCATCATTGTAATTATCACCATGATGATCACTATTTTCATTGTTGTCATCATCATCATTATTACTATATTCATCATCAATGCCATCATTGTCATGGTAATCATGATCCATATAGTCATGGCCCATCAAACTTATAAGAAATGTTCAGGGTATAAGTGTATGATAGTATGTCCCCATATAATGGCCCAATACACCACACACATTTACAAACACCATGCACAAATATTGTCATCATTGTCATCACCATTATCATCATGCTCATCTCCATCTTAATTATCATCATCATCATCATTATATCCATCTTCAAATGTTTTGTATTTTGTCAAATTTGTCCTTTTACAATCCACTATATTTGCGTTTGCTAAACTCAATTGTTAATCACTACTTTTCAATACTTTGTTTATATTCTCCCTTTTACTTCTATTTCAATTTGATCATCATTTTCATCTTTGTCGTCATCATCATTGTCATCATCATCGTCATCGTCATATAAACACATTGTCCTCACTCTCATCATCTTCGTCATCGTCATCGTCATCGTCATAATTATCACCATCATCATCTTTGTCATCATCATCATCATCATCATTGCCATCATTATCATCATCATCAACAACATGATCATTATTGTCATCACCATCATCAACATCATTATTGACATCATCTTTTTTCATCTTCGTCGTCATCGTTATCCAATTATCATCAACAACGTCTTCATTTCCATCATCACCAACATCGTGATAATGATGATTATAATGATGTAATTATACAATGACAACAATAATGATGTTGATGACAATGAAAATGACGATTATGACGATGATAACGATGATGATAATGATGATGATAACGATGACAATTATGATGATAGTGATGATGGCAATGAGAATGAAATGAATGATGATGATGATGATAAGGACAATGACAAAAATTATGTTGATGATGATGAAATTGATGAGAATGATGAATATGGTGAACTAGATGACAACAATGATGATGAGGAAGTTGGTGACAATGATGGTGATGACAAAAGGTTGTAAATCAACCCTCAACATCACTTCTAGATTTGGAATAATATAAGAGTGTCTAGGTAAAAAAATAAAGATATGGCCTCTCTTTTTCCTAAGCTTTGGTTAGGAAAGTTATAAATCCCATCCTTACGTTTAACCCCATCAGTTAAGAGTGTTTTTAGGCTAATATTTTGAAATTGACATAATAGTTGGCACTAAAGTGGATGCAAAATACACCTAGTTTTGCACCTAGAGAATGTAGCAGAAGGAAAATTTAAATGTAATTTATTTGGGATGCTAAACTGGGTGCGATTTGTGATCACTTTAGCACCATTGCGATATAATGTGCCTAGATTTCCACCTAGATAAAATAATTGTAATAATTTCTGACTAATGACCGCACAAATAGGTCAAAGGGACTACTGAGTAGAATGATGTCAATGCAATGCAATAGTACCAAAAGGTCTCCTATGAAAAGCAATATGTAGGAAGTAAAGTTCAATAAGATAGAGTGGTAGATAGTGAAATCTACTCTGAGGCATGAAGAACCCTTAGCCTCGAACTCAAATACATGTGTTGATGATGGGGTGTAACGTAGGACAATATCCAAGGACAAGAGGAACCAAAACAAAGGAAGTATATATGTCATCGAAGGGATACATCTCTCCTACCATTCAAAGTCGAATGAAGAATATTTAGCATAGTTGATTGTCCCAAGGGGGATCTGGTGGGGTGCTTATATCGTTCATTGCATTGTTGATTGGTAACGATTGTGCACCAATGAGGTCTAAGGGATCGCATCCATCTCCTAGAGGGGGACATGGTATACCCATGTCACTGAAATATCATGGGATAATGGAAATTCCCACGAATCCACACTGACTTAGAGTCCAGGGTTGTGTTGGTGTTGGTCTGTTTCTTAGTGCTCCTTCCTATGGTTAGCATCTATAAGGAGAAGGTAATTTATCGAATAGTATGGTACCAAAGCCTAATGACCTCCTGTATGTATAAGGATATACACAACTGATCCAGATATCTAAAGAAGCATGTGAGGGTGTGAGTCTCCCTGAATAAGAAATTAAACCACCCCCTAATCTCATAGTAAATGGTGCTCCTCAGTTTTGACCTACTATAGCTGACATAGCTAGAAAATCATGTCTACTGGTATGTTTATACCCAAAGTCTATGAGATCCTATTATGAACTAGAATAGAGGAATGTGAAGAGAATGTCCCTAGTGTTTAAATGTATATTCTAGTCGAATGATAAGCGCATCCCTAAGCTCCAAGAAATGCTCAACATAAAATTCCATCTTTGGGCCTTGACCCACTAGAGGGTTAACCCAAGTAATTTGGATAAATTTCCTATAAATTTCATCTCTAGTGATCTTGGTCAACACCCATCTGGTTGGTAGGATATTTCTAGGGGAATCCAAGGAATACCGAAATGGAGGGAAGCAATCAATCTAAATTCTCATGGACCCTAGAAGATATAAAACCCCTGCAAACCAACCTCGAGCTTGACTCGATGAGATAGAGAGGGAAATGGTCTCAGAAGAGAAGTAAGCCAAGTGCAGGTGGGTGATTCCATGAAGATGGGTAACACTTTTTGGCCAAATTTGGCGATGAAAACCTGATTTTTTACTCATGTGCTAGATAGAAGCCCTCAAAACGCATATATGCCATGTGAATTTTGACTTGCAGTAAAAAAAAAATTGTAGAATATTATGTTGGCTTAATAGTGATATTTTTTTAAAAATAC
>LPNX010575862.1:0-78903 GCA_001517045.1 Pseudotsuga menziesii | reverse complement strand
TTTCATTTGTTTGAATGTGGGCTAAGTCTATTTTCTTAAGCCCTCGACCGAGGTATTTAAATACCTTGGTCGAGGTCTTAACGAAACCTCGACCGAGGGTTTGTAAATCCCTCGACTGAGGGGTCAACAAACCCTCGGTCGAGGTTTCGTTAAGACCTCGACCGAGCTATGAGCTCGGTCGAGGTCCTAGTCATGTAAACTCCTTTGGAGAAAAAGCCCGGGAGTGAATTCAAACATTAATGACACTCCAAGTTAATACCTCGAACGAGGTATTTATTAACCCTCGGTCGAGGTTTTAATACCTCGACCGAGGGTTAAGAAATACCTCGGTCGAGGGCTGAACAAAACCTCGGTCAAGGGCTTGATAAAACCTCGGTCGAGATATTAAGACCTCGGTCAAGGGTTTAACAAGCCCTCGACCGAGGTGCATTTTTCTGTTTTTGCCGAAATGCCCTTGCCAGAAAGTGTTACCCAGGTTCGCGAATTCACCTAGGTACTAGTCTCACCCCCTCCCTAAGGTGGCTATGTCTCGGATGTAATGTAGAAAAGAGACCAATCTGAACAGTGTCTCAAGATGAAAGAGACGAACCCCAAACTCTGCTAGGATGATGTGATAAGGAATTATCTACTTGCATCTAATGATCCATTGGATGAGATGAGTATCGACACTCTCAATTGAGTCCTAATCAAACTCCAGTAATGAGGTCCCCGGGATCTCTGAACCATAGAGAGCAATGGGTCGAATAAGGTAGTCCATAAGAGACACCTTGGATGACATATCCTAAAAATGGCGATGAAAACATTGTCTCTCAAGAAGGGTTAAAGACCCATAACCCTTGGAAATCCAAGGTTGGAGGGTCGATCACAAATAGAAATAAGGTCTTAAAAATCATAATCCCAAGTATGTGTAGGAACTGGAAATATTGATCTCCTCCTCTCTAAAAAATAAATTAAGATGTACAAATTTATTCGACCCATTGAACATCATAACCTTAGTTTTATCCAAGTTGTGACAAGGAGAATATAAATGTAACTAATTTGGGATGTTATAGTGGACACAATTTGTGTCCACTTTAGCGTCATCCCGATATAATGCCCCTAGTTTTGCACCTGGACAACTTAACATGAGGATAATATTATTGTAATTGATTTGGGATGCTAAAGTGGACTCAATTTAAGTCCATTTTATCGCCATATCAATAGAATGTTCCTAATTTTGTAGATAGACAACCTAGCATAAGGAGAATTTAATTGTGATTTATTTGGGATGCTACTCTATATGATAAGTGCACCTAGTTTGGTAGCTAAATTCAAATTTTATCATTACTAGGAATACAAGGGAAAGAGGGAAATGATAGTAATGTCGATGACGATTATGATGACAATGAAAATGACATGAATGACAATGATGATGATGAAAATGATGATGAATATAACAATGATTACAACCCTTATCCCTTTACCAAAATTAGATTATAATGGGATGAAAACCATCGGACAAAACTGGACCAAAAATAATTAATTTGGCATAATCCTTATGCAAAGAATACAACACACCTGACAACAATGACGACAATTATGATGATCAACAATGATGATGATGATGCCGATGAAATTATCAATGATGTGATTATGTGATGATGACAATAATGATGATGATGGCAATGATAATGCTCTGAATATATTATGATGATGATGATTACAATGAGAATGAAATTAATGATGATGATGATGATGATGATAGTGATGGAAATGACGATAATGATAATGACAATGATTACATTGACGACAATGAATATGATGATGAAAAGAACGAGGATGAAAAAGAGGACAATGACATTGATTATGATGACCTAGATGATGGTGGTGGTGGCATTGATGATAATGGCCTAAATGATAGTGACAATGATGATGATCTAAATGAAAATGACAACAATGATGATGTTGATAATGATGATGATCATCATCATCATGATCACTATCATCATCATCACCATGATTACTATAATCATCATCATCATCAATACAATAATGGCCCGTGATCCTCATAAGAAAGTGTTATGGTATAAGATCAATAACGATGATAATGTCAATGACATATCAATACTCCAATTATTCTCTCCCCTTTTTTTATAATCCAATCTAATTGAATTTTTCAACCTTCCCAATTTTAACTATTTTGATTTCCTAGAATGTAGTTGGTAGAGATAAACAAACCCAATTTCACTACAATATACTTGATTACAATGTGATCAATCATAGTTTTAAGTTATGCATGCTTTAAATTGTAACCATATTCCAATTGTTATGCATGCTTTAAATTGTAACAATGTGATCAATCATAGTTATAAGTTATGCATGCTTTAAATGGTATCCATATCCCATATGATTTAAATGATGACGATGATGATGACTTAGATGGAAATGACGATGATGATGATGACTTTCATCATCATCTTCTTAATATTTTCATCGTCATCATAATGACCGTTATAGTCATCGTCATCGTCATCATTGCCATCAAGGTCATGATTATTATATTTATCATTGTCATCATTGCCATCATGATCATGATGATTACTACATTCATCATCATCATTGTCATGTTCATTATCAATACAGTACTACAAGAAAGGCCTTTGGTGAGGGGTGAAAAACATCACCATGACCTCATTAGTGATGATCAAAAGTGTCTCCACCAAACACTGAACATCACCAAAATTAGCATAGCAAAAAGTAAAAGAGATATGGAGATGTTCTAGGTCCATCATCAATAATTATTATTAGAGAAGGTATTTAATGACCCTCACTATTGATGCATATAATATGAGAATCAATTGTTGTCACCATTTCCTATGAAAAATAGTGATTTGTTGGTGATATATATTTGATGACCCTCACTATTGATGCATATATAGAGACAACCAATGATGCATCACCATTTCCTATGAAAATTAGTGACTTGTGATGGGTAGTTGATGACACTCACTATTAATGCATATATGGGGACGGTCAATGATCATCATCATTTCCCTTGAATAATAGGGACTCATGATGGTGAACCTTTAATGAACCTCACTATTGTTGCATATATTGTGACTATACTTGGAGGACTGTCATTATTTTTAGTAGCTCTAAACTTTATTATATTTATTCTATAATGGATTGATGTTATTATTTCCTTGTTGGTGTCAAATCGAAAAACTTTAACAATGCATGATAAAGGACTATGCCATTTCTATTCAATTTTTTAAAAACAAATTGTTGCAAGCCTTTAATGATAGTCATTGAAGTTTCATTAATGGTGACGATCACAAAATTAAACATCACCATTAATTTCTACAATGGTGATGTCACTAGTACACAATGGATAATTAGTGACTAAAAATCAACTAAAATTTCGATTAAAACGACAATTTTTAGGCAAAAACTAATGGTAACAAATTAACAGTATTTTTTCATGGAACTAAATTAGTTGTATATCACTTAGTTCTTAATTGGTTAATTAATGACTAAGTGATCATTCATATCCAAATTTTAGTTTTTTTAAGTCACTAATTATCTGTTTTGTACTAACATTAGCACAATACACATCTGACCCATTAGTGACGCTAGGAAACAAAATATCATTTTGAGTGAGAAAACTTAATGGATTTCATGTAATTATCTTCCAATTCATCAAAGTTAAAGCCCAAGACTAATAAATTCCAATATAATTACATAACAAGAATTTAATCTTAAAATTCCTATATTTATTGGCATCTCTATTGCAATTGAACACTTTTGTGGGCAGGGACTAAATTGATCCATGATATAGGTGCAATACAAAATAAATGTTGGTCTAAATCGAAGAGGACAACATGTAAATTGAGTTAAATCAGAAAACCATAGCCAAACTATCGACTAACAATCATCTAAAATCCTACTTTTGTATATAGTTTCAGATCTTATTCCCCTTGCAGCCCTAGTAAACAGTTACTGTCGAACAGATGAAATTCCTTTGTCAATGAATGCTAGTATTTTATTTTCCCACTTCTCTAACCTAGATATTCCAAGACAACCACATCCCAAAAATAAGATTCTTCATCAAAATAAAATGTTGAAAATATATTTAGATGCACTAATTCTTGCATATAAATTCATTGTCACAATCAATATTCAATAACCTTTCATATGCAATCAATGGTCTGAGAGGGAAAACCTCTTCAATATTATCACAAACAAGTCTTACTTTTGAAGTGAAAAATGGCAATTCAATTACTTGTTATCATTAGCAATTCAATTATACAAATGTCAATCATCATCAAACATAAAATAAAAATTAATAGTCAAAATATTTTGAAACAAGTCTTTGTTTTCTCCATGATTATTATATACCTCCCATGCAACAAAAGCACACTATACAATACCAGCATCACCCTGCAAACCATGGAGTCAAGCATCAACAAATTTAGTTGTTACAAATTCCTGGATTCAACAAATAAATAATTACCCTTGTACTCACTCAGAATTGAAAAGAGTTGCACTACATAAATAACGAAAAATAAATCAAAACAACAATGGATGGTAAATATAGTTCAAAAAATATGACCATTAACAAAGTTGTAGAAAATGTTCCATATTTTTTCTAGGTTCACCAGTAAGCAATATGAAATAGAGGAAATAACAAAAGGAAAAACATATAGAGAGAGACCGCTTAGTAGATATTCACCGTCAATTTCAATAAACAGATAATAACTACTTGAAATACTTAAAAAATATATTAACTCTAGAATCTAGATGCCCTTCTACTTTATAAAAATTATTAGACAAGCAATAAATGTTTACCTCAACAACCTTAGTGCCCCCATTTTGAATGGGGTTTAGTAAGTATAAAACCTCTTATTTGGTAAAAGAAACTGAAGGGTTGACCTACATGGAGATATTAGATATTACTTTCTGTTTAAAAAATTGATCTTGTAACATACTACTGAAAACCTTAAAATGAAAGATAAAAAAGAGTGGAGGTGAGAAAATCAGTTCAACTGGTAGAGATGAAAGAAGAGGATATTTACTTCTCCTCATATGCGGGAAAGGAATTAAGTCAAGAAGACCCAAATTAGAAAGAAGATGGGGAAAAATGATCATATTTGAGAGACACAAAAAGGAAAAGGGTAATGATGTAAAAGGATATCAATCGCCACAAATCATCTGAGAAATCAACAAAAGTAGGAAATAATGACGAAAATAATATGCAAAGGAACAGAAAATGCAGAGTTCTCTTAAAGGACAAATATAACCAATCACTAAGGATTTGGAAGATAGAAGATAATAAAATGGTCTCAAAACTTCTAGAAAATTTGACAAGAGAAGGAAAAAGAATAAGAAAATAAAAGTAGAAAGAAGAGGTAAATTAAGACATGTAGCAACAAGTTGTTTCAAGTAGCCTTATGGGAATAGTCGATGCATTGTACATACAATTTTGTTTATGTCCAAAAAATAAAATAGAAAACATGCCAATGAAATCCTTGAACTCATATTTCAGAAACAATGCAACATATGAAAATAGATCCCTACTCATCTGTTAAATTTGTGAACCATTGATCTACAAGAAAATATGAAAGTTGTAGGAAGGGAATTATGTAGTGGAATAATCAAAGAGAATGTACACTGAATAGAAAATTCATGCCACAAATTTTAGATAAATCAGACAAGAATTGCTGAGATAATCACAACATTAATCTTAATTCATTAATCAATAATACAATGATTATACAATAAATATAATTTGAATGCTAAAGATAGGATTCGAATCTATCAGTTCTAACTGACTGATTAGATAACTCAATGTGTCTAAATCACTGTTGGAGCTCACTAGTATAACTTTGGATTTCTAAATTAGTCTACAACCAGTTAACTGATGAGGTAGGTGAGAAAAAAGGGCCACTCTCCCTTCATGCACGCAAAACTGGCACTAGGATAATTGATTGTAACTAGAGGTTAACTCAGCATAACTGCTTACCAACCACAACCAACTGATGGAGGTTGTTGGTTGCACTCAGAGTGGGCTCCTATAATGTAGGGATTACTCCCAGAGGCATATAACCTCATGCATGCACATGCAGTAGATGACATATAACCTCTAGGTGCATACCCCACACTCTAGTACAATAATAATAACCCACTAAGTTAGGAAAAATGACCAAATAGACTATATTGGACAAAGGATAATTAATTAATCCTAACACCCCCATTAATCCTAACTTTGGACAACTTGGGCCCTAGAAACTAGGACACAAGTCACCTATACAATCTAAATGAAATAAAATAATGCTTAATAAAATAAGGAAAATGGGGAAAACCTCATGGGAAACCCCCCGTCAAAATAAGTAGGAATTGGGAAATTTTGCTGCAATATGCATCTCTCTGGAGCAATAATGCAGAATCTTAGTTCTTTCGTGCATTAGAATCGTGGGAATATGCATGTGAACCTCTCCAAACTAAATGATTATGTCAGGATGAATTTTCCTATTTGGAAGAAGAGGAATATGATCAGCTGAATCAGGAACATAGACAACTGCAAGATGAAAATTGTACCCATGTAGAGCAACTGAGATCAACTGTTGGGAGAGAAAAAGTGCTTGATCATTCGAACCATGTGGGGTAAAACCAAGCAAATTATATGTTGCAGCTTGTATTGTGCCAAGTAGTACGATATGCCCACAATGCTTCTGGGAGTCTATCAGCCCAATCTCTACGATGGCTCCTAACCGTTTTGGTAAGGATGGATTCAATAAATTTGTTAGTGCTTTCCACCTGGCCATTGTCCTAGGGATGGTATGGTGAATCTATCTGGTGCTGAATATGGTACTTCCATAGCAAAGCTTCAAATCAATGTGACACAAACTGAGTCCTCCATCTGTAACCACTTCCTTGGGTACTCCAAAACGGGTAAAGATTTCACCATACAGGAAATCAATCACATCCTGGTCATTGGCTTTCACCAAAGCCATAACTTCTACCTATTTTGTCATGTAGTCGGTACAAACAAAGATGTAGGTTTTTTTCCTGGAATGAGGGATGATAGGACCAACAAAATCTAAGGCCCATCTGTCAAAAGGTTCAACCACCAGTTGTTGTTGAAGAGGCATTTGATCCAATCTGTTAGGTTGGACCATCCTCTTGCAGCTGTCACAAGACTGGACATATCTTTTTGCATCCCTAAAAAGGGTCAGCCAATAGTATCCCATTCTTAGTGCTTTATGTCCTGTCCTCCTGTTTGAAAAATGTCCCCCACAAGGCTCATCATGGCAGGGCTTCAAAATATGGAATATTTAATCTTCTCTTACACATCTTCTGATCTCAAGATCAAGGCCTGTGTAGAAGAGATGAGCATCTATCCAACAATACTTGGAACTTTGTTGAATAATTTTCCTCTTTTCTCTTTTTGACAAATGTGCCAGAAGTTTCCCTGCAGACAAGTAGTTAGCGACATCTGCATACCAAGGGGAGTGAGCTGAAACTGCAAATAAGTGTTCATCTGGAAAATAATCCTCAACAAGAAAATTATCATCACTGTTAGTAAAACGAGATAAGAAATCAGCGACAACATTTTCTTTTCCAGGTCTGTCTATAATGGTGATATCAAATTCATGTAATAATAACATCCATCTAGTTACCCAAGCATTTTTAACAGGTTTATTCATTATATATTTGATGGCCGAGTGGTCAGTGTGCACAAAGGTAAGATATCGAGTGATATAATGTTGGAATTTGTTAATGGAGTAAACAATGGCTGAAACCTCCTTCTCGGTAATAGTATAATTAAGTTCAGCAGGAGCTAAGTTTTTGCTAATATAATAAACTGCATAAGGTGCTTGACCATCCTGCTGTCCTAAAACTGCTCCAATGGCGGTATCAGAGGAATCTAAAGAAATGTGAAAAGGTAGGGCCCAATTGGGCCCTCTTAAGATGGGAGTTGTGGACAACTTCTCCTTAAGTTTAACAAATGATGTCTAGCATGCCTCATTCCAATTAAATTGCACATCCTTCATTAACAATGAAAACAAAGGAGAGGCAAGTTTGGAAAAATTTTCTATAAATATTCTGTAATATCCAGCATGCCCTAAGAAACTTCTCACTTTATTCTGAGTTCCAGGAGTAGGTATATTTTTTATTACCTTGATTTTAGAGGGGTCTACCTAGATTCCATCAGCAGAGATAAAATTCCCCAACACTACCTCTTCACTCATCATCATATGGCACTTTTTAGTGCTCAAAGATAGCTGGGTCTATTCGCAGTGAGTTAAAACCTTTTCCAAGTTTTTCAATGCTTCTTCAAAGTCTTTTCCATAAGGAGTAAAATCATCCATAAAAATTTCCATACTATCATTAACTAATTCTGAAAAGATTCTAATCACATCTCTTTGAAATGTGGCTCATGCATTGCATAAGCCAAAGGGAAGCACTATGTATGCAAAAGTTCCCTAAAGACAGGTGAAGGTAGTTTTATCCTGGTCTTTAGGAGCAACCTGGATTTGATTGTACCCGCTAAACCCATCTAAGAAGGAGAAAAAATTCTTCCTGGATAAGGGGTCAAGTACTTGATCGATGAAAGGCAAGGGAAAGTGATATTTCTATGTTTCCTTGTTCAGCTCTCTAGAGTCCACAAAAACTCTCCATTTACCATTCTTCTTGGGTACTATCACGAGTGGAGACACCCATTCGCTGTCTGAAATGGGATATATAAATCCTGCTTCCAAGAGCTTTTGAATTTCTTCATTCAAGTCTATGTCCCTAAGATTGGGATTCATTCTTCGTTGAGGCTGGCACACAGGCGGGGAGTCACTTTTGATATAAATGTGATGGGTGCATAGATTAAAAGGGATTCTCCTCATGTCTGTGTACTCGCAGGAAAATGCCCCCTTGTGTTTTTTTAAGAGAGTGATTAGGCGTTCCTGTTCATTTGGGGTAAGACTGGGATTGATATTCATGGTTTTTCCAGACTCTACCTCGACAGGAAAACTTTTCAATTTTTTTAACACTGGAACTATGAGTATCACTGACTAATGTCTCCTTTGTGATATTTTATTTTTCCTCTTCACCTAGAGTAGCATTCAGGATGTGATAAAAAAATTTATTGACAGAAGTGGGTTCACTCATGAAATTATTAATGGAATCATATTAAGTTTCATCTTTAAAATTCAAGGCCTTCCCTATAGTTAATAATGGCTGAACGCCCTCTTCTTCCTCTGGCTCCATCCATAATGGATTTTCAGCTTCTAAGCTCGACCGAGCTAGAGAATAAAGAGTGAGGTTATTTATCTCGGTTCCATCTGATATGGTCATAGACCCAGACCGACAACTGATGCAAGCATAAGTTGTAGCTAACCAAGACCTTCCCAGGATCAATGGGTGTCCTCCTAGTTGCGACTTAGGTTGTAAAACAAATAAGTCAGCAGGATACTCCCAAGAATCAACTGAGATAATGAGATCATCCAAGATTCCTTTGGGTTTAATAGTGGATCTATCTGCCAGTTCTAAAATGGTAGGATTTGGCCTGAGATTAGTGAGCCCAAGTTTCCTTACAGTTTCAATGGTCATGACGTTAATTGCTACACCTAAGTATACCAGTACGTTGGGTATTTATGTGCTCCCAATCTGCATAGTGACAGTGGGAATCCCAGGATCGTCATATTTGGCCAAGAGGGTTTTCCCCATTATTAATTCAGATAATTTCCCTATGACATCAACAGTGGGAGGATCCCTGGGTTTTCTTCCTGGTTTCCATGTACACAGATCCCGAATGGTTCTAGCATAGACAGGTACATCTTGAAGGGCCTGAAGGAGTGGAATTTTAACATAAATATTTTTTAACTCTCCTAAGAGGTTAAATTGAGGTTGTCCCACTACCTTTGGTAATATTAATCTTTCAGGGTATGGTGGTTCCCTAATCAATTGTGTAGGCTGTGTGTTGATAAATGTGTCTTTTTGTGTTTCATCCGGCATATTAGTGGGATGTTCAGCGTCTTCAATAATGGGAGTCACTGTATTGGATAAATACTGTGGGTTCATCCTTTCTTCATGCACAGAAGATGGAACATCTTCAATGATCAAAGGCTCCACTACCCTCCCTGATTGTAAGCAGATGGCGTTGCAGGGTACAGGAGTAATGGAGTAAGCGGGCATGTTAGTAGTCTCAAATTTATGGACTGCTTTATTATTTGGGTTAGGTTGAGCAGGCAGCTGTGGTCGTATTGGTATATTGGGGACAACATTATCTGGAGTTGCTGTTGCCATTGCTAATAAGGCTCAGGATATTGTTGAGGATGGTACGGTTGATGAAGAAATGTTTGATGTGGAAGCTATTCAAAAGGTTGGTTATGGGGGAACTACTTCCTTGGATGGAAGTTCCTCCATCTAGGAGACCAATAATTTTGTTGGTTTGGTGGCTATGTCTAGGGGTTCCAGGAGTTAAAATTTTGCATCGAAGGTTGAGAGGGATACCATTGAGGGTTAGAATAATATGAAGGTAATTGTGTATTCATGTGCTACATATTATTTCAATGATTCGTGTTATTTAAAAATGGAAACAAGTCTGGATTCATACCTTGATTTCAAGGTTGCCAGGGCTTTTTCTGTGCAATAAAGTAAGCCAGTTCCACATATGGAGTTAATGCCTGCATAACTGCCTTCACTTGAGCTAGTGAAGGGAATTCTTTTGTGTCATGGATTAGTTCGCACAGCTGACACACTTCTACCTTATCGAGCGGGCACTCCTTCAGAGGGTGGTTCTTCCTACATTTAGGGAAGAATACACCAAGTGTGAGATCCTCTACTGTGTGTTTCTGCTTTTCCCTCGGGACATCTATTTTTGAGGATATGGAGCTCATCATTTCTATATTAAAATTTTCAAGGAGATTTCCTATTTCTGCCCGGGTGGGTCCTCCATTAGATGATTTTTTTTTCTGTCGAAGACATCACATTCTAATTTGTCCCGTTTGTTGTTCCTGAAAGACCCCCTGGAATATATTTTGCATAGTTCAATGATCTTTTCAAAGGAATCCTTTGAGATATCCCCCTTTCCTAACAGGTTCAACATGTCTAGGTAATCTTCCCTAATCCCATGAACTGGGATTATTATGAGCACATCTAACCCCATATTAGTCTGTCCAGCTCTCTGCACATTATATAAAATCCTTTCAACAAAATCTTCCAGACTTTCATCGTCTCTTTGTACCATTTTAAATAGTTCTTCTCTCTTGTCCTTGGTATTGCAATACTCCTGATATTTCTCGAGGAACACCTGTTTCATTCGGTCCTAGGTAGTGACAGTTCCCCCTCCCAGAATCATGAAGAAACATAATGCATTGTCCTTCAGAGTGGAAGGAAAAAGTTTCAGCTTCTGTGCATTGGTGGTGTAGTCATAACTGCGAAAGAGGATGTCAAATTCAAAAAGAAATTCATCCGGATCCTCTGTCGCTTTTCCATAAAATTGAGGCAACACTGATGGTGATATATTTTTCATGGGGGCTATCCCTTCTAGCTGTTGAGTTGGGAACTGAAGTGTAGCAACCATCCCTTCAGGTAGGGATTTACCCTCATGATGATGATTTTTTCCCATTGCTTCTTCGTGATCTTCGGGATCGCGTCTGTTGCTCATATCTTCCTCTGCTTTATTCTCTTTGTCCTTCCATTGATCGTTAAATTTTTGATGGAATTGTGTCCACTCCTCTCTAGTCACAACCTTCCCGTTAATGTGATAGATCAAATCTCAGTCAGCTGATCCCGCAGTACTAACTCTGTCTTCCTCCACAGGGATATCCGAGGGTGTTGCAGCTCCTTGTGTGTTCTCCACTAAGGAGACTGATGCTACCACTCCAGGGGTAACTGGGATTCTTCTAATATGTGTTTCCTAATAGCGATCCCCAGTAGAGGAATTGGTCCTATCAACCAGGTTGTCAGTGAATGTTCTTCTTCCCAATGCTGGATTTCTCCCACAGCCTCGACCACCTGCGATGTTAGTGTTCTGTGGGGTTCTGGGATTTATAAGATGGTCACGATGTACCCTTCTTGTATTCATGCAAACCAAAACATGAAAAATTAAAAACCGAAGAAGAATGAATAAATATAATTACTGGATGCAACTACTACGGTGTCTAATAATTATCCTTCCCTGGTAAAAGTGCTAAAATGTTGGGCACCCTATATGAAACTTAATTAAATCCAACATACAGAGTGTTCAATATAAATTTTCAACCCAGGGAAGTCTCTTATTTCAAGGATAATGTGCCCTGTATATGGTTTAAATACTAAGTAGCTGATGATGTAAATGAATGACCCTACTTTCCTGTTCAGCGAAAACCATCCCATAATCTACTTAATCTAGCTTACCTTCTTAAGAATGCAATCACAAATACCTTCTTACAATCTTTAATCTATAATTAAAAGATTCAAGAAATAAAATCTAGATTAGTTTTGCATAAATTTAAATCCTTAATTACCAAACCATTTGAAGATCCATCTCAACTATCTTAATTCAACTTATTCTAGAAATTCATAGTACAGGAATTAAGTTCTCCAATTATAAATGTGAATAAATAAATTGCAAGGATCTAAAGAAAATAGAAATTGAAAGAACTAGGGATGAACAAGGATGTCACATATATCACACAGTTGCATAAGAGAAAGTTAACCTACACAGTCGACTGTCACACCACACCACTGCAGTTTATAGGGGATGAAATTACTGATCATTAAAATGAAAAAACAACAAATCGATGACTGTTGCTGCTTACTGTAAATAAGGGAATTTATAGAAAAATTCAAACCACACAACAGAATAAATAAAATACCTAATTAACTCAGCAATCCCTATGGGAAGGTAGGCCCAGCCTTCACACAGAGATGCTGGAAGTAACACATGTTAGAATGCCGAGATCTGAAGAATAAAACTCCTTGTATTAAAATGGTGGATGAGCACACAACCTCAGTCACAGTTGATACAATAATTTGATTAATTTTTCAACCCCTGGTTTGGAATAGTTCCCAGTATTTATACATTTACAATCATAACATCTTCCCACTATTATCGAGTAGTGTAGAAAGGAGCAAGTCGACAAAGTCGACTGGAATGAAGACCGACTTAGTCGATCAGCCGACTAAGTCGATGGGCCGACTAACTAGAAAGATTAGTCAGCTAACTAATAGTCGTGTCGGTTCACCGAACCGACAGGTAGTTATTTTGTAACTGTTTGTCACTTGTATATATTAGGCTATTGATCCAAGCAAGAACTCAGTTCAGTTCTCGGCCTTGTATGAACTCATTACATTAATATAATCTGTTTTCCTATCTGTTCTTGTCTCTTGTATCTGATTTATAGTTATGTTTTAGTATGTATTATTGGTAACCTTATGTGATCTGTGAGATTACAACATTGGTTCCATTGCTGGTAGTACATGTCTAAAATATATGCTCACATATGATACCAGAGCAGGAGATCAAGGACTGGTGGGACCGTAAAGTTGTGAACTACTTGCAAAATTACGCAAGACGAAACAGATTAACAGTCGCTGAAGCAAGAGCCAGATTTTTCACAGAGACACATGAAAAATTCGTCGAGTCTATGCCACAACTGTTGAAGCAGCTTCTGGATGAGAAGACTGGACATGACTAAAGAACAACAGTTACTATATAAACTATTCTGAGGGGGATGAACAAATCTGTCGGAGTGGTTTGAGAAAATCGCCGACGACTTCTGTGAGGAGCAAGCAGTTGAAGACCGAACGTCGATAGAAACTGTCAAAGCGAAATTCTACACATATTTCACCGAACAATTATTGTGCTCCCTGCAGACCTTGCTATTCAAATTCTTGATAGATAATGGAGCAGGCCACATCGTTGAACCTAGACCACCACTGTGCGAAAAAGCAGAGGAAGTGGGAGAAATTTATTGCAGAAAGGGAGTGGGAATACTTCCTGAGCAAGTGAGTCGAACTATCTGGGCTTTATAAAAGCGTCGGGTAGGCTATGGGGGGGTAGCTGGTCTTGTGTCGGAGGTAGAGTATAGTGGATCCTAGTCGACCTCAGGAGGATAGACGTCACCAGTGATGAAAAGTCAACCGTAGAAGACTTGAAGAGAATAGTACTGTACGGAAGTATGTCGGACATTAAGAAACAAGAAAGGGATGAG
Source organism: Pseudotsuga menziesii (assembly GCA_001517045.1). Taxonomy (NCBI): domain Eukaryota; kingdom Viridiplantae; phylum Streptophyta; class Pinopsida; order Pinales; family Pinaceae; genus Pseudotsuga; species Pseudotsuga menziesii. The sequence continues at coordinate 64,732 of LPNX010575862.1, read as the reverse complement.
AGACAACAGAGAAGGGAAGCAAGCCGTGAAAGAGCCGACGGGCTGCGTAGAGAACAAAACCCTAGGAAGACTGACCATGAAGAGAATCCGCCAGAGTCGGGTCATGACCGACAGGAAGAGGGCATAGAACAAGAGGTGTCCCCTACGGAGGAAGAAGTGTGGATAGAGCAGCCAGAAGCTCTCCAATTAACAGCTCCCAGTGAAGGAATGACCATTTTCCCATTAAATCCACATACCAGAATACAGACTATTGTCGAAGACGACCTACGACTAAGAGCTGGTGACTATAGTATCTGGAGTCGACTAGGCGACGATACGTACACTAGACGACATCTTGTCATACGCCAACCATTCGAATGGAACTGGGTGACGATTCAAGCGGCACCCACCCTCTGAAGTATCCACTTGCTCTTACCGACACAGGAAGGAGCACCCCCCCCGCCAAGTACAGCTTTTGAAGGAATTGAACACGCAGCCCTGTGCACATAAAGTTTCAGTGGACCATCGACAGTATAAATACACAAAAATCCACTGTACGTTGAAGATGAATCGACCACCGATGGAGGTACCAGCTCTGTCCACCAAAATTCTGCAGGAGTGACTACATCAACAACCCCACCACTTTCACCACCACCCACGCCTCCGACCCCGCCAACTTCTGAGAGCAGTGAAAGTGACTCAGACATGGGTCACGGAACAGCTCACATTCCTCTCTATGAGGGGGATGAAGACCCCAGATGACATTGGTTCATCTGTGAGTCCATCTGGGATGCAAACCAGGTGAAGGATGAAGACCAACAGAAGGCTCAGTTCGCAGGAGCCTTACAGAAAAGGGCCCTGACCTGGTACATGAATTTTTCGGAAAGGCAACCCAGAGCAACGAAAGCTGAGATTAAAGCATAGTTCTTATCCTTTTTCAAGACCCCAGACGCTAAGCACCTGGCCACCAAAAAGCTCAAGACAACACAACAAAATCCAGGGGAGACCGTCCGCGACTACGACAAACGCTGGAAGGACCTATTGAGCCAATTAGATTATGTTATTGATGAGCAATTACTAATTCAATGGTTCGTTGTAGGATTATCACAAAAAGTTCACCGACACATCAGTCTGGAAACGTTCAAGACATATGAAGATGCGCTGACTAAAGCTCTGCAGGTGGAAATGGACGAAGACATACCTGCTTATCCGATGAACCACAGGATAGAAGAATAGCTGGAGAATGTGCAGAAGTCCTTGAAAGAACTGTCCCTCTAAAATCAAGAAATGTCCCTCAAAAATCAAGAAATATGGTGTACTAAATGTTCGACGGCCGCACACTTGAAAGATAATTGTCGACACGAATACAGTCGACAAGACATCCGATTTGTGCAAACTAAAGTATTTTGTGACATTTTCCAGGAGAACGGAGAGCATTCTACAAAATAATGTCCATTTAACATGAAGAATGCAAAAGCTTCCTGGTGCGCCATCTGTGAGACAAAAAGTCACAATACGGCCGACTGTCAATTAAACGTGAAAAACAGACAGAACTATCAGGCGGTCTACCAGACGAATGCAGTGGCGCAAAGCAATGATCAAAATAATACCAATGACCAGAACGGGCAACGATATGAAGGCCGACGATATGAATGCCGGTATGACAATTGATGACAAGGGTTTGGAGGAAGAGGTCGATTCGTCGGGAATCATGACATACGACCGCGTCGATCTACCTAGTGCTTCATCTGCTATAAAGAAGGGCACAGATGTGCAGACTGTCCGCACAAGGATAGAACTGACCTTAAATTTTGTACGCATTGTGGGGTAGGTGATCACTCTTTGGAGGATTGTCCTACCATGTTAGAAAAAATCAATAATACGAAAAATGTTAATGTCTTGTCTTGTGTACAAAAGCATGATATATTAACTACTAAAATTCTGCATATTGTCACTCGCCAAGGCACAAAAATAGGGCCTGATAACCCCCAAATTAGTAAAATTAAAAACAAAAATGGTTATCCGGATCCTCTGAAAGAAAAACAAACCTATCAAGAAGCCACCCACATATTTCAAGACATTACACAGCAAGATGACATTAGTACCAGTCAACTTAGCACGACACAGCAATTAACTCATCTCATCCAAACAGACAAATCCATAGCCCAGTTCATTGATTTATTACACGAAATAAAAAGCACTATCTTTGGAAAACAAACTAAGAACATTTTTAGCCTCAATCAAAAAGACAAAAACGATGTCGACCCACTTGTCGACCTAGAAATTGAAGGTTATCACGTCCGACAAGTGGTGCTCGATTTCGGGTCTCAGGTAAATATCATGACCAGGGATACATGGGAAAAGATGGGTCGACCTTGACTCTATGAGTCAGGAATTTACCTAAAACTCGCCAACCAAGGCCTCATTGAACCCATTAGGGTTTGGAAAGATGTCTACACGACCATCAAAGGAATCTCAACTAAGGTTGATTTTGAAATCATCGACCCAAAAGAAGGATCTAGCTCCTTCCCAGTGCTAGTTGAACGACCTTGGGGACAAAAAATGAAAGCCTCCATATCCTTAGACAAAGAATGAATTAAGTTAAAAGGAAATGGTCATAAATTCATTATACCCATTAATCCTTCCCAAGGAGCACCTTGGACCGAACCAATTGATGAGGAAGTCGATGTCCGACAGCTTTACCAAATCCATAACAATACGGACTATACCGAGCCAAACATCTATGGGGAGCTTCACTTAGGTAACCAAGACTGAATTGGTTACAATTCAGATGCTGAACTATATGACTGGGAGATGGAAAATTATGAAACACAAGCAAGAGGGTGCTGGACTGTACAAAAAGTACAGAAAAAACCCACCCAATAGTGCTTCATTGTATCAATTATCCCCAAAGTCTTTGAAAACAAAATCAGGGAACGACCTACATTACAGCCGACCAACTTACATAATACCCAACTGCCCAGGTATAAGGAAAGAGAATCCCCCATTATGCATCTTGAACAAGTATCTATAAATATTGGAGAACATGGCAGACTTCAAAGCTTAGTGGAAACATTTACAGGTCAAGCAGCTAGATGGTGGAACACCCATCAGACAAAATTGCAGACCTGGACAACTGCTTCAACTTTATTTGTCGAACGATTCGGTGGGAAAAAGTTAACCTCGGAAGCTCAAATCCCTATCTTTGTCCAAGTCCAAGACCGAGAAGCACACATCAAGCTTTGTGAAAAGGAGTGGAGACGGCTTGGACACAAAGATGAGCGAGCCTGGCCACATTTGTTCCCGTCAACCCTAGCCAACTTGCCTAGTAAATGGTATAAGATGGAGGAAGCTAGAGGAGAAACCTTCTTTTGGCAGGAACTTAAAGAAATTTTTATTAAGGACTTCCAGTTCATACCTCAAAACCAACAATTGGCCGGGACAGCACACCAAATCAAACAGTTTCTTCAACCGACAGAAAAACAACCCGTCCAAGACCATCGACCAATCAAGGATTGTAACAAGATACAAGCTGAATCAAAATCACAGTTGACACGTTTAAACTTAGAAAATGAACACACAGAAGGTAAGAGATTTAGATGGAAGACCGACCACATTGAAACAACCAAACCTATCTACTCCATCCTGAAAGTCGAGACCATCGACAAACCAGACCTTGATAGAATGACTGCAGCCGACTTTTCGGCTAGATTCTCAGAGTTCAAAGAAGGAATTCAGCCGATCAATGAAGCTAAAGCACCAGAGTGGCTGGATGCCAAAGTGAAAACTAAGGAGGTCGACATTTCAAACGACGACCGTCCAAAAATAGCTAAGATTGGTGACTACGGGAATGAACACCAAACCACCGAAATCATAAACTTACTTAGAGAATTCCAAGATGTCTTTGCAAGGGACTACAAAGACTTAAAAGGGTTAGTACAAGAAATGGGAGAAATGAAAATAGATACTAAACCTGATGTCCGACCTGTCAAGAAACGACCTTACAAACTAGCCCATAAGTATAAGGAGATAGTTAAGAAGGAAATCGACAACATGTTAGCATCAGGGATCATTTACCCTATTGACCAGTCGGAATGGGCAAGTCCCATGGTTGTACAGCCCAAGAAACATGACCCGACCAGGTTAATAATTTGTGTCGACTTTAGGGAGCTCAACAAAGTCACACTCATAGATCCATTCCCCACCCCCTATGCTAATAAAATCCTGAATGAAGTTGCAGGCCATGAATGTTATTCATTTACAGATGGATTTTCAGGATATAATCAAGTCCCCATAGCAAAAGAGGATCAAAAGAAAACAACATTTGTATGTGAATTTGGGTCCTTTTCCTACAGATTTATGCCTTTTGGGTTGAAGAATGAACCTGTAGTATTCTCTCGAATTGTTGTCAAAACATTCCAAGAGTATATCTATAAGACCATGGCAGTATACTTCGACGACTGGAACATATATTCCACCCTAAAGGATCACTACACATGGCTCCGACTTATGCTAGAGAGATGTCGACAGATACAACTCTCCCTAAATATTAAGAAATGTACTTTTATGACCCCCATAGGCATACTCTTAGGGCATATCATCTGCAAAGACAGTATAAAGGTCGACTTTTCCAAAATAAAAATCATCCTCGACCTAAAACCCCCAATAAACCCTAAACAGGTCCGGGTGTTATTGGGCCATACAGGATACTATAGGAAATTCATCAGACACTATTCAGATATGACTTACCCTCTGGAGGAACTGCTAAAAGAATATTAGGAGTTTATATGGACAGAAGAATGCCAAATATCCTTCGACAAATTGAAAAGAAAACTAGTCGAAGCCCCCATACTTAAATTTCCAAACTGGTCGACCAAATTTCATGTGCATATTGATGCATCAAGCATCGTAATTGGAGCCATCCTTACTCAACCAGGGGATGATGGGATGGATTACCCTATAGTATACAGCAGTCGAAAATTAAATAAAGCTGAAAGGAACTACTCGACCACTGAATGAGAAGCCCTAGGTATGGTCTTTGCTCTCCAAAAGTATCGACATTACCTATTGGCCAATCCTTTCATATTTTATACTGACCATCAAGATTTGAAGTACCTTGTTAATAAACCCCTTCATCATGGAATAATTTGTCGATGGTTACTTCTTTTTCAAGAATTTGAGTTTGAAGTAGTGGTCCGACCAGGAAAGCTAAATGTCAGACCCAACCGCCTATCACGTATAGACATAGGGGAGGAACCGACTGGAATCGACGACGACTTGCCAGATGCACATCTATTTTGCATAGAAGCAGTACCCGAAGAACTAGAAGAAATAGCTCAGTTCTTAGAGACCGATCAGGCACCCGAAGGTCTGAACACCAAAAAAAAACAAATCTTAGCTATGAAGGCTGCACCCTACAGCCTCATCAATGTATTTTTGTACAAAATGGGGTTAGATGACATTCTCAGACGTTGTGTACTCGACCATGAGAGAGAACAAATCATGCATGAAGCACACTATGGACCTGCAGGAGGACATTTTCAAGTGGATACAACTGCAAGAAAAATCCAACAGTCGGGCTTATGGTGGCTGACAATCCACAAGGATTGCAAAAACTTTGTTAGTCGATGCGATAGATGTCAAAGACTTGGTCGACCTCTGCCGAGCACAAAAATTCCCTTGATATCTGTAAACCCTAGCCTCACATTCGAACTTTGGGCTATAGACTTCATAGGACCTTTTCCTATCCCAGCCAAATGATCAGGTGCAAGATATATTATCACGGCAGTGGAATATGTCACTAAATGGGCAGAAGCTGAACCCGTCGATACATGTTCAAGTGAGGTAGCTGCTAAATTTATCTACGAAAAAATTATCACTAGATTTGGATGCCCACTAACATTGATTAGCGACCAAGGATCACACTTTATCAACAAAACCATCAAAAATTTGACCGACTAGTTTCACATCGACCACCGACGAAGCACTGCATATCACCCTCAGTCGAACGGCGCGATTGAAGCTTTTAACAAAACACTAACCAAAGGGTTAACCAAAATATGAAACACCGACAAAGATGACTGGGATGAAAGAATCCCTGTGGTTCTCTGGGCATATAGGACAGCATATAAATGGTCGACCGACCAAACCCCCTTTCGACTAGTCTACGGGCAGGAAGCAGTCGTCCCCCTACATTTCCGACAGCAGACACCTATTATTGCATAGATACTACATGTCGATGTCGAACAGGCAAGAAAGGACTGACTATTTCAACTCAGTAAGCTAGAATAACATAGAATCATGGCTATCCAGCATCAGGAAATTCACAAACAATAACAGAAATCCTGGCACGACCGTAACATCAAAAACAAAAACATTTCGGTCGGCGACCTTGCTTTACTTTATAATAGTCGAGTCAAAGGAAAACCCAAGAAATTACACACATAATGGATGGGACCTTACGTTGTCGAAGAAATACATCCCAACGGTTCAGTCTGACTAAAGACATTACAGACCTTAGTATTTCGGAAGCTCGTTAATGGAGCCCGACTCAAACGTTATAGAAACTGGAAAAAAAAAATCAAATAATGACCTTAACCGTTAAGCAAAACCCATAAAAAGATAGAAACATTCCAAAACCAAATAATACATCAGACACAACAAGCCATGACAGCAACTCATTACTTTGACAACCGACATCACCACCATCGACCATCTTCTTCGACCAGTCAGGCCGACCATTTTCACCAACGACATCGACCATCGACTTCGAAAGTCCCATCACGCATTGATGGCCTCGAGCGCCAAAACAGATCCTCCATTAAGTCGCACTCGAGTATTGCAGTTGGACTGTCAAGTCCGCCATTAATACACCCATTTCGACACTCAACCCCACCCACGCCTATAAATAATGGACAATCGAAGGTTCATTCACCACACCCATTTCCCTCAGAGCACCCGCAATCTCAGTCGACCAAAGCACAAGAACCCTGTCCAAACCTCGACCAGTACAACACAATGGCACCCAAACTAACCAGAGCTGCAGCCAAGGCAAAGGAGCTGCACACAGAGGACACCGCCTTGCTCAACCACTTAAAGAACATAAAAAATGCAAAGGTACAGGAGGGCCCATTCCAGAAACTCTGGCAAGAGATCCAAGAGTGGGCCTATGTCGACAACAGAATGACCCAGGCCACTGAGAAAATTCGGAAGAGCTCCATCTTCAACTACCCTATATCACCACTGACGGCCAGCTTCAATGGGATGAAAGAAGCAGCTGTTAAATTCATTATCATTCATTACCATAACGACCGATTCTACTTCAACCAGCCGATGGACATCACCGGGGATGTTATCTCCAAGCTTACGGGTTTGTCCAACCAAGGCAGAACTGTACCTATTGGGATCAAAGACGGGTTAGTCCAAGAACTTATAGGCTCACCATCGGGTAAGAATTCCAAAGGATTGATGATCGAACAGATTGCAACAAGGACGCCACAAATCATGGCTAAAATCATAGCAATCATCCTTACATTGGCAGGTCAGGGCAGCGACCTTAAACTGGAGATGTTGGAAGCGGTCGACACAATCGCGACCGACGGTCGGATCTACCGATGGGGAGATTATGTTTCCGACATGATCAAAACCATCTGTGAACGCTGTCAAGAGACGGGAGGTATGATCAAGTTCCCCTCTCTCATTCTCTGGATTTTTATGTACCATATTTGTCCGGAAGGTAGCCTAGTCTTCCGAGAGCCGACCAAGTTTCAAATGCACTGCTTTAAACCCTTTTCACAAAAAGGCACCCTGCATGAGCTGGCACAAGGGAAAGTCTTCTTGGAAAACTGGTTCCAGTAGTTGAAGGTTCGCACGATGAGGTGGAGGGTGCCCCAGAACATCCGACGAAACCTCCCTGCTGAGTCTCATATCCAGTTAGAACTTGATCATACATCAGTATGGTACATGCGAGGTTAGGACCCCAAAGCACAGGAACTCGACTACTATCCAACGGTCGAGCAGATTTTCCGAGAGTTGACCCGACAAGCCCAGACAAAGATACCAATTCCAGAGGCTGCCAAACAGGTCGACTTCTCCATCATAGAGCCACTCACCGACCAGGAAAAAGAAGAATACTACGAGCTGAACTTATACATTAGCACATTTGTGTCGGAGGACACCTCGACCGTACCCACTAGTCGGGTACACATCACTGTCAAACCTCCGACTGCAAAAGTAGTCGACCCCCAGCCGACAGAACAACAACAACCAATAGTACCACCACAACAACAGATAACTCCTCTGGCTCCAGCAACCGTCGACCCCACTCAAGTACCGACAGGTGAAGTCGAGGGCAATGACCCAGAATATGCTTTATCTAAAAGCATCATCAAGAAGCTGGCTAAAGAGATAGCTGTCGCAAGGAAAAACATCAAAGCCAAAAAACTACAACAAGGTAGGGGTAAGCGCAAGCTTATTCTGGCTGACTCGTCCGACGATGAGGAGGAACTAGCAGCCACGGCCGTCAACATTGTGGAGGATTCCTGTGCAAATAAAGTGTCAGTTGAAGTTCAATTTCAATGGTACCTGGACGCAGGAGCTCCATAGGGTCGGCCAAAGAAAGCAAAAACGGCACAGACATCTGAAAATGTGGTCGACCTTGTATCGACCCCTCCCCCCCCCATCCCCAACAACCATAGTCGAGGAACAAGAACAAGTACTTTAGGCAGACAGTCCCCCTAAGGAATATCAACACGCCATCCCGGAGGCACTCAGAGCCAGGGTCGACCAGGATGCTAAACTTAAAGCTTTCTTCATGACACTTCCTGGACTGTTTAAGTCGGCCCAGAAAATACAAACAAAATCTCCTCTCTATGTAAGCAAAAATCCATATGCAACTGTTACGACAACATTCACCCGCAGCCAATAGGGTGACGTAATAGGATCATCAAAGTTGGTCACAGAGCCAATCAAGACCAAAGCCCAGGATTACCTACCCACTACACCTTCGGAAGCAGGTATCTCTTCCGACCAAAGTTCACAACACACTCCAGCCAACCCTTCGACCCCTGTCCATACCCCTACTCCGTCCCCAACACCACCATCCTCACAACCTCCTTCACCACCACCATCACCACCAATGTCAAAATCCCCACCACCAGAATTACAGCCAAACCCATCACAGCCACCGTTATCTTCACAACCAGAAGTGGACATACCACCTCCTCAAAAAGAAAAACCCCTGACCTCCATCCCACCTCCTCAAAAAGAAACAACCCCTACTTCTATACCACCTAACCAACCAGAAAAACCCTCGACCTCCATTCCACCAACCACAGACCCAACTTCAACTACTACAGGTACCCAGGAGAAAGAGCAACAGGCAGACAAACAAAAGAAAAAGAAAGAGCAGCATAGAACATCCAGTCTCCGGATTAGCCTAAGGGATGCAAGTTCCTTGGACGACACAAAGGTCGGCCAACTCCTTAAAACCATGGCCAAAGAGTCAAAAAAAAGGACAGATCGAAAAAATAAAGAGCTTGTAGCCAAAAATGCAGAGGAAGTCGAGTTTCTCGGCAAATGCAGAGCTCTAGTCTAGGTTGTGATACCAGGCCCGACCGAGGTCGACATAGATCGACCACTTGAAAGAGCATGTCAGCTCTTCGAGACGATGGTATTGACCATCTAGACCTGGATGCAAGAGACCAAGGAAGAACAAAAGGAGGAGACTGTTCGACTGCTCCTGGCCCAACACACTGCATTCTCAGAAGCATACAAGGTTCTTCAGGATCATATGGAAGAATCAGTTGTCACTGAGGAAGTATTACGAGACTGGCCTACTCACTATGGGCAAGTCTATCAGTAGACAAGGTAGGCGCGACAGGGCATTTAGGCTCTGGAGAGCCGGAAGTCGACAGAGGCAGAATTGAGGCAGACCATTGAAGAACAAATTGTGATGGAGACCAACAAACTGCAGAAGCTAGAATGAGAGGCACATGAGTGGGTTCAACAGGCCTTTCCCAATTTAGAAAAATTCGACATCATCTGTCCACAGATGAAATGACTCATCAATGCTGCAGAAGAGAAAAACCACCTGTTGGGTCCCAACATGGAGAATATCGCCGAAATGCCCATGTCCGAAAAGATGTCGATCCTTTCAAGTCTCACTACCTTAACAATCGATATCCAGAAGGCATTGCAGAGTTGGACCGACTTTCAGCATCATCTTGCCATCACAGCTCCAGCTATCGTCGAAGTCTACGTCCAAAGGAGACCAACCATCCGTCTACATAGTCCACAGCATGAGCAAGTCTGAATGGTTCGACCAGAGTTCGTTTTTTGTACCTCCCTGTTTCTTCGGGACGAAGAAACATTTTGTTCGTGTGGGAGATGTAGAAAGGAGCAAGTCGACGAAGTCAACTGGAATGAAGACCAACTTAGTCGATCAGCCGACTAAGTCGATGGGCCGACTAACTAGAAAGATTAGTCGGCTAACTAACAGTCGTGTCGGTTCACCGAACCGACAGGTAGTTATTTTGTAATTGTTTTTCACTTGTATATATTAGGCTGTTGAGCCAAGCAAGAACTCAGTTCAGTTCTCGGCCTTGTATGAACTCATTACATTAATATAATATGTTTTCCTATCTGTTCTTGTCTCTTGTATCTGATTTATAGTTATGTTTTAGTATGTATTATTGGTAACCTTATGTGATCTGTGAGATTACAAGTAGCCATGAAGATCTCTGATCTTCAGGCTGCCCTAATTACGATAAGTTGTTACAGTCGTGGCAAGTTGAAAGCAGAAAATATAGGAAGGCTGTTACTCAAGCCATAAATGAAGATCATGATCAATTGAGAAGATACTCCATGGATTGCAGCTATTTTTGAGCAGCGATGCACTGTTACCTCCGAATATGTTGCATCCTGTTGCAGCTACCTTTGTACAGCTTGTGTGGAATAGTATCCTTAGACCACATTCTTTGGGCAATGATGGAATGGATGGCGAACATCTCAGAAATAAATGTTCATCCCTCTCTTGGCATGTTTGACCCGCTACACCTGTATCCTTTACATCTCGAATTATCTTTATAAAACCACCATATGTTAGCATAATTTAAGATGTAAAGCCCTCATTACAACAATCCTAAGCATTAATAAAATAAGACAATGATTAACCATACCTATATGAACTGAGGGACCGAGTGAAGGAAAAACATCTGTTTATGGTACATAATAGAGTAGGATGAGGCAAAAAGAGGTAGATAAAGGTGGTCAAAAAGGGGTCATTTTCGGGCCCAACAAATTCATCCTATAGATGCTCTGTGTTGATGGACTGTTTCTTATTGTCTCTTTTTCACCATACAAACAACTATCTAACTGTAAACGAGTGCTACATTGCATTTGCATATCTTCACCTGCAAATTGTTATGTAATCCATCTATAATTTGTGACTCCAAAGCCCAATTACACTTTCCCTGTTTCAATCAATTTCTAAATCCGAATTTGTTTTATCTTTAATTCTGGCCCTGATATAAATCTGTGAGAGATCCCTCTTTGGAAAGGTAGAATCCAGATCTCCTTTCCTAAAGTGGTTCTTCTGTTATATTGGGGTTCACCCTCTACAACCGAGGGTGTAATTATGAGTTCTAACAAACTAGCATTGTTTCCAGAGTCCGAAAGACAAATCATCCCTGGGAAAAAATGACAACTATTCAAAGGAGAAAGGGTTTCTGTGGGAAAAAAGATACTAACATAAAACCCATTACAAATGCTCGGGTAACTAGATGGTTTATGAGGGTGTACAACTCCATTCCATCTAACATAAAACCCTTTGTAGACTTTGCTAAACTACACCATGCTGATGCATTTGATGGTGTCTTTGCTTTACTGTTAAGAGAGAGAAAATAAGCAAGTCTCCCTGCTATGTTTCAAGATGCCTTAGAAGTAGAAGCAAACATGATGGCTAGTGGGAAAATCAAGTAGAGAATAGAAACAAGAAATGTCAGGGAAGAACATGTACCTTCTAACTCTGCTACTGCTTCTTCAAGTGATATGAAGTTTGACATGATGATGAATACGATGGAAAAGTTATTGGATAGGTTAAACGAGGAAAGAAAACCAGTGAATAGAAGACCAAATGAGCCACAGATTAGGAATCCTAACTTCAGAAGGTCTGACTCTCCCCCACTGCCACATATCAGACAGAGGGATGTGAGGAATCCTAGAAATCCAAATGATCAGCCAATACAACCACCCTTCCCTGAAAACTATGTTGCTGCTGTCGATGATGTTGAATCCATCGAAGATCATATCCACCATTTTGATGAATCGAATTCTGAGATATACCTTACTGAGGAGGAGCATAGCATGTATGCTCAAGAGGATGGTACTAAATCTTGTGAGGATGAATCCGAGCTATACCAGAGAGGATATATGCATGCCATTGATGATGTACAAAGAAAGATGAAATTGAGAAGTAGGGATATCACTGTGAATAAAGGAAGGGTAGAACAAAACAAACCTTCCAACAATCAATAGGATATTGAAAAGAGAAAATAAAAATAAAAAGAACCTGTTGTGTACAAAGAACGTACAAATAAAGTAGAAAAAATAAGAGAAGTTAGAAAACCAACACAAGTGGATGTAGAGAAATTTTTTTCCAATTTTAACTTGCAGTCAGAGCTCTCCAAACTGAAAGTATCCATTCCTTTCAATGAGATGCTGAGAAATAGAGAGTACCGAAACCAGATATCAGACATGGTCAGGAACCAGGGGGGTTTTCAACCAGATATCTTAGAGGTGATTGATGATGCCCCTGTCATTGTTTTTGGGTCTAAGTCTGAAAATGTAGATGATAAAGACACTCCACATTTCTACGTAAGTTTGAATGTTCATGACATGATTGTACATAACACTATGATTGATTCTGGTGCCTCTCACAATCTAATGCCTAAAGGAGTGGTAGAAAGTTTGGGTTTGGAAATCACTAGACCCTATAAATATTTGTACTCATTTGATTCCAGGAGGGTAAAATGTTTAGGATTGATTAAAGATATGGTAGTAACATTGACTAAAATTCTATCCAACATTATAGTAATGGATGTGGCGATGGCAGACATCGCTCCAAAATTTGGTACATTGATGTCAAGGTCTTGGACTTCAAAATTGAAGGGAATTTTGCAGATGGACATGTCCTATGCTACCATTCTTGGGATTGGTGGAAATAAAAAACTATGCAATGAGGAAAGGTCCCCTTATGTATTCAGCAGCCAAGAATCACCAGATAAGCATGTTGTATATGTTGTTGATACAAAATTGGGATGTTCTATTTTCTTTAATGATGAGTGTCCATATGAACTTTAAACTTTTAAATCCATTGGTGAAGGAAGAAAAAGAGTATGCAAAGGAACCCGAAGCTTTAGAGAAGAAACATAAAGAATAAGGTCTCTGGACCATGTATTTTGATGGGTCAGTGGCTAAAGTTGGTGCTGGTGTAGGGGTGTATATCATTTCTCCAATCATGTATTTTGAAAGTTTGTCTTATAACTTGACCTTTGAATGTACTAAAAATGTATCAGAGTATGAATATTTATTGTTAGGGATGCATGTTTTGAAATATATGGGAGCCAAGAGGATACAAGTCAGAGGAGACTCTGAGCTAGTGTTGAATCAGGTAAATAACAACTATCAAACCAAGCATCCCAAAATGAGAGCCTATAGAAATGAAGTGTGGAACATTTTGGCAATTATTTCACTGAACATACAATGAAAGTGGTCCCCAGATATGACAACACAATGGCTGACTCCTTGGTTGTTGCTGCTGGAAAATTCAAGACTCCTACTACTGGCCAAAAGAAGTATAAGGTTGTCATTATAAACATACCTTCCATACTTGATAATTCTAAATACTAGCATGTATTTGAAGATGATATGCATATAAATAGGTTTTTAGAATTATATGGGGAGTTTGTAAATACACAGATAGACAATGAGGATGATAATGCTGAAAATCTCCTAGATGCTGAAGACAGTGAGGAAGACAATGATGTAAATAAAAAATGGAAGAATTCACTAGGGGGTAAATATATAGTTCATTTAAAGAGTAATCAGATCCCCAAAGGCCTGATCCCCCTAGGGAAATTGTTTGATCAAAATGATTCGGCCAAAGGCCCAAAAATGAATCTTCTTAATGATGCTTTGGAAGAAAGGAATATAAAAACTGAGGAAAATTCCAGAATCATCAAGTTGTCAAAGAAGCTTCTTACAAAATAAAAAGAGGAATATATCAGTTTGATGAAAAGGTACACATATGTGTTTTCCTAGAGTTACGAAGACTCGAAGGAATATGATACGCCAATCATACAACATACAATTCCTATAAAATCGGGTGAAAGACCTTTCAATAAAAAATTAAGAAGGATGAATCCTATGTTATTGCCTATCGTTGAAAAAGAGATCAAAATGTTGTTCAATGCCAAAATCATAGTGAGTCTGATGTTTTCTAAGTGGGTAACAAACCTGGTACTTATCAGGAAAAAGAATGGTGAGATCAGAGTGGGCATAAATTTCAAGAATATAAACAAGGTCTCTTTGAAAGACAACTATCCCCTGCCAAAAATGGAGAATATTATGAAGAAAGTGGTGGGGTTTGATATGATCTCAACCATGGATGGTTTCTATGGATACAATCAAGTCAAATTATTTCCTGAAGGCTAGGAGAAGACCGCTTTCACTACACCATGGGGCATATTCATGTATGCCAAAATACATTTTGGGTTAATGAATGTCGGGGCCACTTTCTAATGTGCTATGGAAATTACATTTGTAGAGGATAAGGACACATTTTTGGTGGTCTACATGGATGACATTACAGTATACTCAAGGTATAACAGAAAACATCTCAAGTAGTCGAAAAACGTTTTCCTGAAATTCAAAAGTTATGGAATATCATTGAACCCAAAAGTCCAACTTTTTATTAGAAGAAGGTAAACTAATTGGACACATCATTTCCAAGGATGGCATAAAAATTGACCCAACAAGGATTAGTGCAATCATGAAATTTGAAGATCCAAGAAGCAAAAAAGAAGTATAATTTTTCATTGGGTAGGTAAACTTTTTGAGAAGATTCATAACTAGTTTTGCTGAGATTCTAATGAGCATCACTAAGATAGACCATGGGATTAAGTGGACCCTAGTGGAAAGGAGGCCTTTCAAGGACATCAAGTAAACTATAATAGAAGAACCTGTTATGGTAAGCCTAGACTTAGCCAAAGATTTTTTGATTTTTTCTTATGCTTCTAACCATACCATTGCTGGAGTACTGTTACAGAAGAACAGTCAAGGTGCTAAGAAACCTATAGCCTTTTTCGGTAAGATGTTGAGGGATGGGGAATTGAAGTATAATATCATTTAGAAACATGAATATTATTTATTCAAGGTTTTGAAGGATTTCAGGGTCTACATTCTTCATTCACACATCATTCCCTATGTTCCTATTAATGTAGTGAAATGCATCCTTACACAACCAAATCCAGAAGGAAAGAGAGAAAAGTGGATTGCTATGTCGTTAGAATATTACATTGAAATCAAGCCCACCAAGTTCATCAAAAGGCAGGGGCTTTCTAAGATTATGACTAACTCAAATTGTGAATCCTTGCAGCTGAATTTCCTAACCAGTTATTCCAATCAGCTCGATGCAGAGGTACATGTAATGCCTGATTTATCTGTATCCCCTTGGTATTCTGATATTGTATATGTATTGCAGAATTTACAGGCTCCTGTAGAATTGAGTAGGAGAAGGGAAAGATCAATAAAGCTAAAGTTTGCTAAGTTCTGTATTTTGAACAAATACCTCTATTGTAAATATCCTCGTAGTTTTCTACTAAACTGCCTCTTGGAGAATGAAGCTAAGCAAACAATGACAAAATTTCACAAGGGAGACTCTGGTGGAAATTATTCATGGAAGGTGACTGCAAACAAAATTGTGAGGCCTGGTTTTTACTAGCCCACCATGTTCTCGGATGCTTACAAGGAAACTACTACTTGTCACCAGTGCCATATATTCGATGGAAAAGGAAAAGTGGTTTCAATTCCCCTGAATCCCATATCTGTAGAAGCACATTTTCAGTAGTGGGGATTGGAATTTTTTGAACAAATAAATCCTAAATCCTCGAAACAGCATAGATGGATTCTGATAGCAACAGACTATTTTACTAAGTGGATTAAGGAAATTCCTACAAAAAATTCCATAGATGTAGTAATAATGGGTTTCCTTGAAGAAAATATTTTATCCAAGTTTGGTTGCCCCAAAAGGATCATGATATACAATCCTCCTAATTTTAAATATAAGAAAATCAAAAATTTCTGTCACAAGTATCATAGCATCCTTAACCATTCCATTGCTTACTATCCATAGGTTAATGGACTTGCAAAATCCTCTAACAAAATCCTGGTGAGGATAATAAAAAAATTACTCACTTACAGGTAAAAACCAAAAAAACAAAAAGTTTGAAGCATGCAATCCCAGTCCCTCCCAATGGATTTGGCACATGGTCTTAGGTGTTCTTTGCTACCTCGCAGGGAGGATAACATCTTGCCTTGGAGCCAGTTCTTAGCACCATTTTTGGGCTAGCTATTTGTTGAAGGGTTTGGCCATAAAAAGGGGAAATAGGGTTATAAATTTTATATCATCTAACCCTTAATATTGTTGAGGAAGTTCTGCAGGTGTTGGAAAGGGGGATTTCCAGAGTAAGAATGCAAAAAGCTTGAAGGACTTATGACTTTTGACCTTGAAATGATCATGAATGAAGGAATCCTCCCTTAGATGAAAAATAATAGGAGATCCGACGACCAGGGAGTGTTTCCGCCCTAGATTGACGGCTAGGAATGAAGCAAAGTCAAAATCTAAAAAAGACAAGTTTGGTCCCGAAAAGTTAAAGTCCCGATTTCTGATTTTCACTATTAGGAATCAGAAAGCAGAAAGCCTAAAGGTTTAGGTGTGAAAATTTAAAAGTCCATTTTTCTCTATCCTGGATTGGAAAGCGAAAAGTCTAAGGATTTGGGCACAAAAAGTTGAAAGTCTGATTTCCGATTTCCGCTATCCGGGATTGAAAAGTTTAAGGATTTGGGCGTAAAAAGTTGAAAGTCTGTTTTTTGCTATTCGGGATCGGAAAGTCGGAATAAAAAAAAATGAAGTTTTCAAAGCGCAAAAGTGGGAAACCTGATTTTCGATTTCCGCTACCAATATCTCACAGTTCAACAAGCCCCTACATAGATAAACAACGCATAAAGAAAGAAATATGGATGTCGAAAATCATAAACAAAACGTTCCTCGGAATAAATTTTTGAAAGTTCAGATTTCTGATATTGATCAAATCTACGATCAGAAATTCTTCCATGCAGATCAACGACACAGAAATATGCAAAAGGGAAAAAATCAGAAGTGGGAAATCTTAAGAGTTTGATCCTAAAAAGTTGATTTTTCTGGGGTTCCGCCTTTCTCCAAATATATGGCCCAAATTGTTTCCACTCAGATCAATGGTGCAGAATGAAAGAAAGGGGTAGAAAGGGAAAGTTAGAGGTTGTTTTTCATTTCCTACTAGCTCCAGATCGACGGTTCAAAATGAATCCCGGTATGAGATCTACGGTCCAAAATGATTGTTGTTGGTAATTTTCAGAGATGGAGAAAAAATGTTGGAGGCCATGGCAGAACCTCGAAGGGTCGTTTTCAGCATCCCTACTGGAAAAAATCCTCAACTAATTCATCATATGTGCTCATGCGTGTGGTTTTTGTTTGATTTCATGATCATGACGGATCTTCCAGATCATAGTTTATTATGATTTCCATCATTGTACTAAAACTATTTTTGTCCCTATTTCGAGGTTGGTATCGGGGGTCTAGGAAACTATAAATATGCTCTCCATAGAGGGAAAAATGGTTGGAACTCATCAGAATTGTGTGTTATGCTTTATTGAGATATTTTTGCTAATAAAAGTGGCAGATCCAAATGCTTGTTGTTGTTGCAGATATTCCTGTGTGATTCATAGCTTACGATATGTTATCTTCTTTCCTCTGTGCATGTCTTTTTGTTAATATTGTCATTATGTGTTCTTCATGTCTGA
Organism: Pseudotsuga menziesii; assembly: GCA_001517045.1. Lineage (NCBI taxonomy): Eukaryota > Viridiplantae > Streptophyta > Pinopsida > Pinales > Pinaceae > Pseudotsuga > Pseudotsuga menziesii. The sequence continues at coordinate 46,636 of LPNX010575862.1, read as the reverse complement.
AATAAGTGTATAATAGCTCATAATTCATCTCGTATGCTCTGACTATTGTTTTCAGGTATTCACTAAAGCTTTTCCTCCAAAATTGATGCAAAATTCATCCCGTAGATTCTCTGTGTTGATGGACTGTTTCTGATTCTCTCTTTTTCACCAAACAAACAACTATTTGATTGTAACCGAGTGCTACCTTGCCTATGTGTTTATTCACCTAAAATTTTTTCCATAATCCATCTATAATTTGTGACTCCATAGCCCAATTACCCTTGCCATGTTTCAACCATTTCTAAATTCGAATTTGTTTTATCTTATTCTGGCTCTGATATAAATCTGTGAGAGATCCCTCTCTAGAAAGGTAGAAGCCAGATCTCCTTTCCTAAAGTGGTTATGTTGTTACCTTAGGGTTCACCTTTTGCAACCTAAGGTGCAATTCCGAGTGCTAACACAGTGGATACAAAATAGAAAACAATGTAAACCATAGATACAAAATAGAAAACATATTTTATTCAAATGTACAATAAGAATAAGCATTGGATACAAGTAATCATTTGTTAAATAATATAAAACAATGCAAACAATGGATATAAAATAGAAAACTATGTAAACAATGGATACATAATAGAAAACATATTTTATTCAAATGTAAAATATTATTATCAAAATTTGAGAGATCTTAATGTGAACATTTGAGAGAGCTTAATGTGACAACAAACTTCATTTTTTCTGGCGGACTTATTATTGTTATGGTGGCTGCATATTATTGTTCCAAAAAGCCGTATATTATTGTTATTTTTTGGGAGCCCGCATATTGTTAATATTCGGTGGCGAGGTAATTATTTTTCATCTTAAAATATTTTTGATTTTATGTGATGATAAAGAAATGGATATCATTTTTTTTAAGCACACAGTGAAGGTAGAAGAAATCAATGTTTGCAGATCAAATTTGTTTAAACGCAGACTAAGGGTAAATGAACGGTGAAGGCAAAAAATGAGCTAGGATTACAGTTCAAATTTGCTTAAGGGCAAGTTGAAGGAAACAAGGGAGCTATGTTTGTAGTTTTAATTTGTTTAAGCGCAGATGTAAAAGATTGACCAGATCTGGGGCATGCAATTATTTTTTTCCTTAATTCAAGCTATTTCTCTGAGTTATGTTTTTACTTTTATCAAAATGTGCATTCTATTTTTCTTCTCAGTCGATATCTATGCTTTTTATAAAGCATAGTCATCTTGTAGATTTTACATCCCAACCAAATTTATTAGATCTTATTATTTTACTTATGCGTATTTTATAAATTTATTTATGAAATTAAATTAATAAGATGAACTCATAAGAGAACTAAAATGTAATTCATTAGCTAAACAGTACCTGTGCATGTGATACTATGACGATTGATAAGGATTGCCTTTGGGAAATGAAAAATTTATGTGTATTTCAATCACACAATTATCAACGCTAAGAATTTTCTGGTTTTTTTTCCAATATCTTTCCAGTAGCCTGCATTTTTCTATTTTGTATCTTTATTTTCCTTCTTTTTGTGCTCCACGTGCTATAACAATACTACTTGACATCACTAATATTGACAATGCATCTATATGCATAACATAGTGCAAAAAATTAGGTTGAGAAAACACTAAATAACAATTAAACAACTAATATTATACAACTTAATTACCATGTTTGAGGGCTCAAAGTGTTCCATATAAACTTCATTAGTTATGTTATTTTTTGGGATCATCAGACCAAGATTTTTGGGTCTCAAATAACATCTTATAATCTGTTCGTTAGTAAGACAAAATTTTACTCCATCAAATAACACTTCATCGGGCATTAACGACAAAAGCTGGATGCTACAAAAATGTAAGTAGCTCCATGGATTAATAATTCATTTTTGTTTCATTTTATGACGCGCATTTTGATAAAAATAACAAACAGAACTCACAGAAATAGTTTGAATTAAGGAAAAATAATAATTACCTTCCCCTGATTTGTTTAATCTTTCATCCCCGTGCTAAAAAAAATTGAACTGCAAACATACCTTTCTTTTTGCCTGCACCCTGCCCTTATGCAAATTATAATTGCAAACCTAAATCCCTTTTTTCCTTCACCCTGTGCTTTCTCACACCCTACGCTTAAACAAATTTGATATGCAAACCTTGATTTCTTCTGTCTTCACCCTGCACTTAAACAAAATAATATCCATCACTTTATTATCACATAAAATCCATGAGATTTTAGGGTGGTAAATAATTACCTCTCTGCCAAAGAATAACAACATACTGTGGCTCCCAAAAAATAACAATAATATACGTCTTTTGAAATAATAATATGCAGCCATGAGAATAATAATAATTCCGCTGAAAAAGAGAAGACCTATTATCGCAGATACAAATGGGATGTCTCTGTTTATTAGGGCTGCATCTCACTTAAGCAACCTATTTATATTTGCGGCAACATACCTTATTTTTTTCAATGAGATTATTGTTGTTAAGGTGGACGCATATTGTTGTTATTTTTTCAACATTAAGCTAGCATTATGTTAAGATCTTTATTGAGAGAACAACAAGTACAACAATCAAACACAAGAGACAATGAACACAGTTTTTTTCATCGAGGAAACCATAAATGGAGAAAACCCCGCAAATTCCTTAGATATAGAATCAACACAAGATGTAAAAACCCAAAACAGTAAGATGCACTCCCGACAGCAGTAATCTTCTTCTTGCCTAGCCCCAGTGTCTTCTCCTTCCTCAACTATGCGCTACACTTGAGTGTGTGAGTGATGTGTGCTAAATAGAGACCCTAGCTATCTATTCATACTAATCCTGACATGACTAAAACCCTACTGGGGCCGACTTCTACTAGGAGATTCTAATAACCCTAGTGCCCTGGAACTACGAGGACTTTAACCCTTACACAATCGGAGGGTTACCCACTATGACTTGACATGACTTGTTTACATTATTGATTCTCCAAATCAGAACATCGAGGCATGACAACATGACTCAATTACATAATAGATACATCTTGGAATAAACATCGGGTTACAATACATAAGATACATAGATGAAGACATTCTGAAGTTACAAATACATCAATACTCCCTCTTAACTAGGAAGGTATTCTTTCGACACAATTTTCAGCACTGGTCTTCTTCTCTGTATCAATTGGATCATCTCATCATCTGCATCTCGAGTCTTTTGAGTCTTTAAGTCATCTCCATTCTTTGAATCTGGATCATCTCTTGATTTGGATGATCATCACTAGATCTGGATCATCTCTTGATCTGGATCATCTCTCGATATGGATCAACATCACTGGATGTGGATCATCATCACTGGACTAGATCTGGATCATCACTCAATCTGGATCATCACTGCTGGATCTGGATCATCACTCGATCTAGATCATCTTGGAGTCATCATAACTGGATCTGGATCATAACTCGATCTGGATCTCATCTGGTCATCATCATGTGTGCTATCTTATCATAGGAAGTTCTACAGAGCCAGCCTTCTTTCATGTTGGTTGTAGGCCTAGCCATTAGGTAGGTCTTCTCCCAGCACTTACGTGTGACCTACTCATCAGAAAGGCATTCCCAGTACTCACATCTGATCATGTAGTAACCTACATCACATCAGAAAGGCCCAGCACTCACATTCACTAGCATGATAGGACATCACATCACTAAAATATATGAAAAGGATTCAGCACTTATATCTGACCTGGAAGGAACTGAATCCTCTCACCATTTCCAGAAAGGATTGCACTCACATCTGACCTGGAAGGAACTGAACCCTCTCACCATGATAGAATGGCCCCCAGTCCCAGACTGAGCTAGCTGGTAATGGACCAGTGCCTCCATTCTCTCGGAGAATGGCAGTTGCCCTTATATCTGACCTGGTAGGAAACAAGTCCTACACCGTTACAAAAATGGCCTACACTCACATCTAACATGGAAGGAACTGAATCCTCTCACCATGACAGAATGGTCCCCAGTCGCAGACTGAGCTACCTGGTAACGGACCAGGTGCCTCCACTCTCCCGGAGAGTGGCAGTTTCCCTTACATCTGTCTTACTTGACAGAATGGCCAGCACTCATATCTGACATAGAAGGAACTAAATCCTCTCACCATGACAGAATGGCTCAGCCCTTACATCTGACCTGCTCATCAGAATGGCTTTGGGACTCATCACTTTCCCTTGGAGGAAACCTCGATCTGGAGAACACCAAGCTTCTCCATGAAGTACTCGAACTTCACTCTGGCTAATGGCTTCGTCAACACATCAGTGATCTGTTCCTCCATTGCAACATACTGGAGCTTCATTGCTCCTCTCTACACCATATCCCTGATATAGTGATACTTGATCTCGATGTGCTTCGACTTGTCATGGAACACTGGATTCTCTGACAACTTCACGCAACTCTGGTTGTCACAATGTATACAATTGGCATCCATCTAGAGATCAAATAAATCAGACAGTAGCTTCCGCAGCCATACTGCCTCACAACTAGCTAAACAAGCTGTGACATACTTTGCTTCAGCTGTAATCAATGCCAAAAAGGATTGCTTCGTGCTAAACCAAGAGATCACAATTGATCCCATACTGAAGCAACACCCTGAAGTGCTCTTCCTATCGATGGCACTACCTACCCAATCTTAATCAACATAACCCTCCAGGTTAATCTTCTGATTCACATCGTACTTAAGCCCATAATCAACTGTACCCCTCAGGTACCTTGGAATATGTTTTGCAGCAATCAAGTGAACATTTCTCGAATCTGTCAAGAACTGGCTCAAGGTGTTCATAGCAAAACAAATGTCTGGTCTTGTGTTCATCAGGTACATCAATGACCCAATCATCTGACAATACATCATAGCATCAACCAAATCTGATGAAGCATCACTCAATAGCTTCAGGTTCGATGCCATAGGTGTGGCCATAGTCTTGTAGTCCATCATCCCAAACCTCTTCAGGATCTCTATTGCATACTTCCCTTGTCCAAGGAAGATTCCATCTGTACTCTACCATGCCTCCATACCTAGAAAATAATGCATCATACCCAAGTCCTTCATCTCGAACTCAGTAGCAATATTTCTCTTCGTATCAGTAATCAACCCATCCATACGTGTCACAAACAAATCATCTACATATAGTAGAAGCATCACTAGGTTGCCATATTCAACCTTGTAGTAAAGGTTGGAATCTGCTTTACTCTTGGTAAAGCCCAAACTGGATAGAAATCTATCAATTTTGCCGTACCATGTCCTGGGTGCCTATTTCAAACCATACAGGGCTTTCTTCAATCTGCATACATGAGACTCCTTGTCACGTGTCTCAAAACCGAGTGGTTGTTCTACATACACTTCCTCTTCCACTACACCATTCAAGAAAGCAGTCTTGACATCCATCTGGTGTATCTTCCATTTCATCACTGCAGCCAGAGCAAGTATCGATCTGATGGAAGTGTATCTGGCTATAGGTGCAAAGGTTTCTTTATTGTCTATTCCCTCTTTCTGAGAGAAACCTCGAGCTACGAATCTTGCCTTATATTTTTCAATGCTACTGTCTGCAGCATTTTTTATCTTGTAGATCCATTTGGAAGTTACAACTGAATTCCCATCTGGTCTTGCGACAACATCCCAAACATCATTCTTCATGATCGATTGATACTCTTCGATCATAGCATCCTTCCATTCTTTCCGTTCTGCCACTTCTTCATAACTGGAAGGTTCTTTATCAATGAAATCACATAGTAAAGCTACATACCCAGAATAGGATCTGGTCCTCTTTCTTTCTCTTTGATTCTCTTCTGGAGCCCCATATCTTTCCGCACCTTAGATAAGTTCTCATACCCAATCAGGTTTCCTCTTATGAGGATTCTTCTCCAGGGGTGGATCTATAGGTCTTTGTGGTTCTTCAAACTCTTGATCTTCTTCTCGAGTTTCTTCATTCATGGTTGTATCATGAATTCTAGGTGCTTCTGCTTCTTCAGGTTCTTCAAGAGGTCTCTTTCTAGATTTGTTGTAAGCTGTGTCTTCATCAAATGTCACATCCCTGCTGATGTCAATCTTCTTGTATCCTGGGAAATATATTCTGTAAGCCTTCGAGCTTTCAGAGTATCCCACAAATATACCCTTCTTTCCTGAAGGATCTAATTTAGTCCTCTTCTCTTTTGGAATGTGGATGTACACAGGACAGCCAAATATTCTGAGATGGATGGCTTTTGGTTTCTTGCCGGAGAAGACTTCTTCAAGAGTCTTGTTCTCAACTACTCTATGTGGAGTACAGTTCTGTACATACACCGCTGTTCTGGAAGCTTTCGCCCAAAGATGCATAGGAAGTTCTTGATCATGAAGCATTTCTTTTTCAGCTTCCATGATAGTTCTGTTCTTTCGTTTCGCAATCCCATTCTGTTGTGGATTATAAGGAGTGGAAAACTCACTCTTAATCACTGATTCTTTGCATAGCTCTTTGAATTCATTTGAAGTGAATTATCCACCATTATCTAATCGAATGGTCTTGATCTTCTTTTCATTATGGTTCTCGATCAAGGCTTTGAATTCCTTGAACTTACTGAATACTTCGTCTTTGTTCTTCATGAAGTAAACCCATGTCTTCCAAGAAAAGTAATCAATAAAAGAAACATAATATGCATACCCGCTTAGAGAGTTTGATGACATAGGACCGCATACATCAGAGTGGATGATTTCCAATATTCCTTTTGCTTTTCTTTCACTGCTTGGAAATGTCTTCTTTGTATTCTTTCCTTTTGCACATCCTTTGCAGACCCCATCATGTTTTGCTTGGATTTCTTGAAGACCTTCGACAACTTTGCTTGCAATAGGTAGTTCTCTGTAATGCACATGTGCAAGCCTTCTATGCCAAAGTTCACTTGGCTCTACTATGTCATGGACCAAGGCTTGTTCTGGATGGCCCTTTAATTTGTACAATCCTCCTTCTTGTTCTCCAATCACTATTGCATCATCGATAGTCTTTCCTTTTGGCCACATGATGACTTGACCATCTATGAATGCAAACCACATTCATTTTGCATCTAATGCTGATATGGAGAGAAGGTTCTTCTTGAGTCTTGGCACAAGCAATACTTCTTTCATTGTTAGAGATTTTCCAAAATCTAGTTTATAGGAAGATTCCCCACTACCTTTTATTGGATATTGGCAGTCATCTCCTAGATTTACCTTGTGAGATGATTCATGTTCTGACAGTCTCACAAAATATTCCTTGAATCCAGTCATATGTTTGGAAGCCCCACTGTCCATAAGCCAATCATCACTTCCATGAGTAATGTTACCTGTGAGAGCGGATATCAGAACATATTCATCCTCGCTTGAAGAATCTTCACTTTCATATCTGGATCTCTTCCTGGATGGTTCATCATCCTCTGCAGCATGAGCATGATGTCTTGTTTTGTTGCTCTTCTTCATTATCTTTGGTTTGTTAGGACAATTCCTTGCATAGTGTCCTGCTTCATCACATATATAGCATATGATCCTAGATACATCTTTTTTAGTGTTATCTTTGCGAGAGTGCTTACCTCTGGAGCTATGAGCTCTTCTTTTGTTTGACTTGGAGTGTACCGTGAGAGCTTGGTCTTCACTTCCCATCTTCTCTTCTCGAGCTGCTATCAGATCTTCTTCTTGAGACAGCAATCTTCCCATAGTCTGCTGAACTTGACTAACTTCTTTCTAGCACAAATTCCTTGGATGAAAGAATCCCATGACCTAGGAAGGCCATTCAAGGTAGTCATTACAATCTCTGCATTTTCCACTTCTTCATCAATTGATTCTAGTTTTTATTTGATATGAGAAACTTTTGTGAAGTAAGAATGGATTGTTTCTGCATTCTGAATATTCACATTCTTCAGTTGGTTTCTCAGGGTCATCTTCCGGTTTATGTTCTTCCCTTCAAACAATTTGGTTAAGGCATCAAACATAGCTTTAGGTGTCTTGAGAGAGGAGACCTTTGGGATAAGGTGATCCTTGATAGAATCAGCAATGATCCTCTTTGCCATAACCATCTTCTTCTTATGTAAGGCCTTTTCCTCATCTCCCTTTGGAACTGGAACCTCCTCATGGATGTAGGAGTCTAACTCATTCTCTTCCAGGACCAGGGAGATCCTATACTTCCAGGCTCGAAAGTTATCAGCTCCCTCAAGATTTTCATCAAGCTTGGTATGATGAGACATCTTAACTAAGAACCTCAAACGGGAATACAAAATATTTTAGATCTTACCAGGTTCAAGATGTCGGATCTGAAACTTGAGTTGAAATCCTGCAGAGCTGGTTCAAGAGAAAATTAGGGTTTTTCTTTTCCAGAGTTCTGTCCACCCAAATGCCTTGAAATTTGTCCCTAACTTTGATTTTGGGGAGGAGATCAATCCAGGCCTAGGATCACTGAAAAATTCCTCTTCTGTGAAAAGCCCTAATTTTCGACAGCAGTGACAGGTCCAAAACTGAAAAACCTCAGAATTGGATTCTGCTTCAACAGAAAGATGCGCCCTAAGGAGGAGAGTTATTCCACCTTAATTTTGCTGAAAATATGTGGAGGAAGATCCACAAACTAGGAATCCCTAGTTCCCACAGCTGCACAGTGTCTTTTTCTCAGGTTAGCTCTGATACCATGTTAGTTTTTCAACATTAAGCTAGCATTATGTTAAGATCTTTACTAAGAGAACAACAAGTACAACAATCAAACACAAGAGACAATGAACACAGTGTTTTTCATCAAGGAAACCATAAATGGAGAAAACCCCGCAACTTCCTCAGAGATAGAATCAACATAAGATGTAAAACCCCAAAACAGTAAGATGCACTTCCGACAACAGTAATATTCTTCTTGCCTAGCCCTAGTGTCTTCTCCTTCCTCAACTATGCGCTACACTTGAGTGTGTGAGTGATGTGTGCTAAATAGAGACCCCATCTCTCTATTTATACTAATCTCAACATGACTAAAACCCTAATAGGTCCGACCTCTACCAGGAGAGTCTAATAACCCTAGTGCCCTGGAACTACGGGGACTTTAACCCTTACACAATCGGAGGACTACCCACTATGACTTGACATGACTTGTTTACATTATTTATTCTCCCGATCGGAACATCAGGGCATGACAACATGACTCAATTACTTAATAGATACATCCCGGAATAAACATCGGGTTACAATACATAAGATACATAGATGAATACATTCCGAAGTTACAAATACATCAACAATTATTATTTTAGAAGCCGTATATTATTGTTATTTTTTGGGAGTTCGCATATTGTTATTATTCGATACCGAGGTAATTATTTTCCACCTTAAAATATTCTTTACTTTATGTGATAATAAAGCGATGTATATCGTTTTATTTAAGCGCAGGGTGAAAGCAAAAGAAATCAAGGTTTGCAGATAAAATTTGTTTAAGCGCAGGGTGAGGAAAAGCACACAGTGAAATTAGAAAGGGAGCTAGGTTTACAATTCAAATTTTCTTAAGCATAGGGTGAAGACATCAAGGGAGCTAGGTTTTTAGTTCAAATTTGTTTAAGCGCAGAGATGAAAGATTTACTAGATCTAGGGCATGTAATTTTTTTTCCTTATTTCAAGATATTTCTGTAAGTTCTGTTTTTAATTTTTATAAAAGTGTGCGTCATAAAAAGAAACACAAATGAATTATTATTCGATGGAGTTGCTTACATTTTTGTAGGATGTAGTTCTTGTCATTGATGCCTGATGGAGTGTTTCCAGTTGGAGTAAAAAAAAATTCCTACTGATGACGACCTTATAAGATGTTTATTGAGACCCAAATTTCTTGGCATGATGATACAAAAAAATAACATAATTAACGAGTTTGATATGTAGCACTCTAAGCCCTATTACTTGGCAAGTAAATTGTATAAGATTTAGTAGTTATTTAGTTTTTTCTCAACCTAATTTTTGGCACTATGTTATGCAGGTAAATGTGCTTCTAATATTAGTGATGTCAAATGGTACTGCTATAACACCCGGAGCACAAAAAGAGGGGGAAAAAAGATACAAAATAGAAAAACAAAGGCTGGCTACTAGATAGAGACTGGAAAATAAAAAAATATTTTTAGCATTCATAATTGCATGAGAGACTTGAAAAGAACAAAAAATTGTTACTTGCTAACTCTAGGGATCGGAGTGCTCCATATCAACCTCGCTAATTATGTTATTTTTTGGGATCATTGGGACAAGAACTTTGGGTCTCAAATAACAACTTATAAGTTGCTCGTTAGTAGGACAATTTTTTACCCCATCGAGCAACTCCATTGAACATCAATGACAAAAATTGTATCTTACAAAAAAGTAAGTAGCTTGATGGATTAATAATTTATTTGTGTTTTTTTATGATGCACACTTTGATAAAAATAAAAACATAACTCACAGAAATAGCTTGAGTTGAGGGCAAAACATAATTACCTGCTCTAGATCTGGTCAATATTTCACCTCTGTGCTTAAACAAATTTAAACTGCAAAACTAGCTCCCTTTTTTCCTTCACCCCATTCTTAAATAAATTTGAAGTGAGAACCTAACTCCATTTTTGTCTTCACCGTGTGCTTACCCTCACTTCGTGCTTAAATAAATTTGATTTACAAACTTTGCTTTCTTATGGCTTTGCTCTATGCTTAAACAAAATGATTTTCATCGTTTTATTATCACATAAAATTAAGAATATTTTAGGGTGGTAAATAATTACGTTTCTAGAGTATAATAAAAACAATATTCGGGCTCCCAAAAAATAATAATAATATACGGCTTTCGAAATAATAATATGCAGCCCCTGGAATAATAATAATTTTACCAAAAAATATGAGTCCCGTTATCGCAGATATAAATTATATGCCTATGTTGATTAGGGATGCTCTCATAGAGGTAGCCTTTTTTATATTTGCGATGACTCATTTTTTTCATCGGGCTTATTATTGTTTGGGTGGCCGCATATTATTATTCCAAAAGCTGTATATTACTATTAATTTTTGGGAGCCCGCATATTGTTATTATTTTTTGGCGAGGTAATTATTTGCCACCTTAAAATATTCTTGAATTTATGTGATAATAAAGGGATGGATATCATTTTATTTAAGTACAAGGTGAAGTCAGAAGAAATAAAGGTTTGCAGATCAAATTTGTTTAAGCACAGGGTGGGGGTAATCGCAGGGCGAAGACAAAAAATGAGGTAGGTTTACAATTCAAATTTGCTTAAGCGTAGGGTGAAGACAACAAGGGAGCTAGGTTTGTAGTTCAAATTTTTCTAAGCGAAGATGTGAAAAATTGAACAGATTTAGGGCATGTAATTATTTTTCCCTTAATTCAAGCTATTTCTCTGAGTTCTGTTTTTTATTTTTATCAAATGTGTGTTATGTTTTCATTCTTGGCTAATATGTATACTTTGTATAGAGCATAGTCTTCCGGAATATTTTACATCCAAACCAAATTTATTAGATCTTATTCTTTTACTTATGCGGATCTTATAAATTTACTTATGAAATTAAATTAATAAGATGAAGTGATAAGAGAACTAAAGTGTACATCGTCATCTAGACAATATGCGTGCATGTGATACTATGACGATTGAAAATTATTATCTTTGAGAAATAAAAAAAAAATTGTAGTCCAATCACAGAAATTACCTACGCTCAAGCAAATTAGAACTGCAAACCTAACACCCTTTTTCCCTTCACCCTAGGCTTAAACAACTTTGATCTACAAACCCTGCTTTTCTGCCTTCACCCTGCGCTTCAACAAAATGATATGCATATATTCATTATCACCTAAAATCAAGAAGATTTTAGGGTGATAAATAATTACCTCTCTATCAAATAATAATAACAATATTCTAGCTCCTGAAAAACAACAATAATATACGGCTTTCGAAATAATAATATGTGGCCACCGAAATAATAATAATTCTGTTAGAAAAGATGAGACTCGTTGTCCAGATATAAATTGTTCTTCTTTGTTTATTAGGGATGCTTCTCACAAAAGCAGTCTGTTTATATTTGCGATATTGGAGCTCATTTTTTACAGTGAGGTTATTATTGTTACGGTGGCCGCATATTATTATTTTGGAAGCCGTATATTATTGTTATCTTTCAGGAGCCCACATATTTTTATTATTCAGTAGCGAGGTAATTATTTGCCACTTTAAAATTTTCTTAACTTTATGTGATAATAAAAAGATGTATATCATTTTATTTAAGCACAGGGTGAAAGCAAAAGAAATGAAGTCTTGTAGATCAAATTTGTTTAAGCGCAGGGTGAGAGAAAGCCCAAGGTGAAAGAAAAAATGTAGCTAGGTTTACAATTCAAATTTGCTTAAGCACAGGGTGAAAGCATCAAGAGATTTATGTTTGTATTTCAAATTTGTTTAAGCGCAGAGGTGAAAGATTGACCAAATCTAGTGCAGGTAATTATTTTTTCCCTTATTTCATGGTATTTCTGTGAGTTCTATTTTTTAATTTTTCTGAAAGTGTGCGTTATAAAAAGAAACACAAATGAATTATTATTTGAAGGAGCTACTTACATTTTTGTAAGATGCATATTTTGTCATTGATTTTCGATGGAGTAAAATTGTTGTCATATTGATGAGAAACTTATAAGATGTTATTTGAAAACCAAATTTCTTGGCCTGATGATACTAAAAAATAACATAATTAACGAGGTTGATATGGAGCGCTCCGAGCCTCAGGACTTGGTAAGTAAGTTGTATAATATTCGTTGTTATTTTGTGTTTTTTCATCCTAATTTTTGGCACTATGTTATGCATGTTAATATACTTCCAATATTAGTAATGTCGAGTGGTAATATTTTAGCACACGTAGCACAAAAAGAGGATAAAAAAAGATACGAAAGAGAAAAACAAAAGCATGCTATTGAAGAGAGACTGTAAAAGAATAGAAAATTATTAGCATTGATAATTGCGTGAGAGAGAATTGAAAAGAACAGAAAAATATTACTTGGTAAGTCTAGGGATCGGAGAGCTCAATATCAACCTCACTTCTTACGTTATTTTTTGGGATCATTAGGCCAATAACTATGGGTCTCAAATAACAACTTATAAGATGCTCGTGAGTAGGACAAATGTTTACCCCATCAGGGAGCACTTTATTGAACATCAATTACACAAACTGTATCTTACAAAAATGTAAGTAGCTCCATGAATTAATAATTCATTTATGTGTTTCTTTTTATGACGCACACTTTGATAAAAATAAAAATAGAACTCACAGAAATAACTTGAATTAAGGGCAAAAAATCATTACCTGCCCTATATCTGGTCAATTTTTCACCTCTGTACTAAAAAAAAATTGAATTGCAAACCTACCCCCTTTTTCTTTCAGCTCGTGTTTAAGCAAATTTGAACTACAAACCTAACTCCCTTTTTCCCTTCACCCTACGCTTGCCCTCAGCCCGCTTAAACAAATTTGATCTGCAAATTTTGCTTTTTTATGATTTCTCTCTACACTTAAACAAAATGATATTCATCAATTTATTATCACATAAAATAAAAAATATTTTAGTGGTAAATAATTACCTCTCTACCGAATAATAAAAACAATATTCTAGATCTTGAAAAATAACAATAACACACGACTTCTGAAATAATAATAGGCGGTCCCCAGAATAATAGTAATTTCACCGGAAAAGATGGGACCCGTTGTCGCAGATATAATTTTTTTGCTCCCATAGAGGTAACCTTTTTATATTTGCGACAATGGACCATATTTTTTCCAGTAGACTTATTATTGTTTTGGTGGTCGTATATTATTGTTCTGGAAGCCCCATATAATTGTTATTTTTCGGGAGCCCACATATTGTTATTATTCAGTGGTGAGGTAATTATTTGCCACCTTAAAATATTTTTAACTCTATGTGAAAGAAAGCGATGGATATCATTTTATTTAAGCACATGGTGAAGGCAGAAGATATCAAGGTTTGCAGATCAAATTTGTTTAAGCGCGGGGTGAAGGATAAAAATGAGCTAGGTTTATAGTTTAGATTTGCTTAAGTGCATGGTGAAGGTAATAAGGGAGCTATGTTTGAAGTTCATATATGTTTAAGAGGAGATGTGAAAGATCAACCATATCTAGGGCATGTAATTAATTTTTTCCTTAATTCAAGCTATTTCTGTGAGTTCTGTTTTTATTTTTACCAAAATGTGCATTCTGTTTTCCTTCTCGGCCTATATGTATTCTTTGTATAGAGCATAGTCATCTTGCATATTTTACATCCCAACCAAATTTATTAAATCTTATTCTTTTACTTACGCGTATCTTATAAATTTACTTCTGGTGGCCACATATTATTAATCCAGAAGCCGTATATTATTGTTATTTTTTGGGAGCCCGCATATTTTTATTATTCGGTAGAGAGGTAATTATTTTTCACCTTAAAACCTTCTTGATTTTATGTGATAATAAAACGATGGATATCATTTTATTTAAGCGTAGGGTGAAGGCATAAGAAATCAATGTTTGCAGATCAAATTTGTTTAAGCGCAAAGTGAGGGAAAGCGGAGGGTGAAAGCAAAAATGGATCTAGGTTTACAATTCAAAGTTGTTTAAGCGCGTGGTGAAGGTAGCAAGGAAGCTAAGTTTGTAGTTCAAATTTGTTTAAGTGCAGACGTGAAAGATTGACCAAATCTAGGGCAGGTAATTATTTATTCCCTTATTTCAAGATATTTCTATGAGTTCTTTTTTTATTTTTATCAAAGTGTGCATCATAAAAAGAAACACAAATGAATTATTATTGCATGGAGCTACTTACATTTTTGTAGGATGCAGTTTTTGTTGTTGATTCCTGATGGAGTGCTTCTTGATGGAGTAATATTTTGTCCTACTAACGAGCAACTTATAAAATGTTATTTGAGACCCAAATTTCTTGGCCTGATGATACTAAAAAATTACATAATTAATGACGTTGATATGGAGCACTCCGAGCCCTTAGACTTGGTAAGTAAGTTGTATAATATTAGTTGTTATTTAGTGTTTTCTCAACCTAATTTTCGGTACTATTTTATGCATGTAAATGTATTTCCAATATCAGTGATGTCGAGTGGTACTGTTATAGCACGTGGAGCAAAAAAAGAGTAAATGAAAATATATGAAAGAGAAAAACAAAGGGAGGCTACTGGAGAGAGACTAGAAAAGAACATAAAATTCTTAGCATTCATAATTGCGTGAGAGAAACTTGAAAATAACATAAAATACTTACTTGCTAAGTTTAGGGATCGGAATGCTCCATATCAACCTCGCTAATTATGTTATTTTTTGGGATCGTCAAGCCAAGAACATTGGATCTCAAATAACAACTTATAAGTTGCTCGTCAGTAGGAAATTTGTTTACCCCATCAGGAAGCATTCCATCGGACATCAACGACAAAAACTGTATATTACAAAAATGTAAGTAGGTCCATGGATTAATAATTCATTTATGTGTTTCTTTTTATGATGCACACTTTGATAAAAATAAAAGTAGAACTCACTGAAATAGCTTGAATTAAGGAGAAAAATAATTATCTGCCATAGATTTGGTCAATTTTTCACCCCTGTGCTTAAACAAATTTGAACTGCAAACCTAGCTCCCTTTTTTTCTTCACCCCACGCTTACACAAATTTGAACTGCAACCTAACTTCATTTTTGCCTTCATCCCACGCTTAAACAAATTTGATCCACAAAATTTTCTTTCTTATGTCTTTTCTCTGCACTGAAGTAAAATGATATTCATCGCTTTATTATCACATAATATTAAGAAGATTTTAGGGTGGTAAATAATTACCTCTGTACCAAATATTAAAAACAATGTTCTGGCTCCCAAAAAAGAACAATAATATACGGCTTCAAAAATAATAATATGCGACCCCCGAAATAATAATAATTTCACCCGAAAAGATGAGACGTGTTGTCTAAGATATAAATTTCCCGCCTTTGTTTATTAGGGCTGCTCTCATAGAGGTAGCCTTTTTATATTTGTGAAAATGAACCTCACTTTTTTCGGCAGGCATATTATTGTTTCTGTGTCCACATATTATTATTCTGAAAGCCATATATTATTGTTATTTTTCGGGATCCCTCATATTGTTATTATTCAGTGGCGAGGTAATGATTTTCCACCTTAAAATATTCTTCACTTTATGTGATAATAAAGTGATGGATATCATTTTATTTAAGCACATGTTGAAGGAAGAATAAAATCAAGGTTTGCAGATCAAATTTGATTAAGCACAGTGTGAGAGAAAGCGTAGGGTGAAGGCAAAAAATGAGCTAGGTTTAGAGTTCAAATTTGCTTAAGTGTAGGGTGAAAGAAACAAGAGATCTAGGTTTGTATTTCAAATTTGTTTAAGCGCAGATGTGAAAGATTGACTAGATCTAGGGCATGTAATTATTTTTTCTAATTCAAGCTATCTCTGTGAAAACTGTTTTTTATTTTTGTCAAAATGTGCATTTTGTTTTCCTTCTAGGCCGATATGTATACTTTGTATAGAGCATAGTAATCTTGCAGATTTTACATCCCAACCAAATTTATTAGATGTTATCATTTTACTTATGCGGATCTTATAAATTTACTTATGAAATTAATTTAATAAGATGAACTGATAAGAGAACTAAAGCGTGCCTTGTCAGCTAGACAATACGCGTGCATGCGATACTATGAAGATTGATAAGAATTACCTTTGAGAAATGAAAAAATTATGTGTAGTCCAAAAAAATAATTATCAATGCTAATAATTTTCTATTCTATTCCAGTCTCTCTCCAGTAGCCTACCTTTGGTTTTCTTTTTCGTATCTTTTTAACCCTCTTTTTGTGCTCCGCATGCTATAACAATACCACTCAACATCATTGATATTGATAGTACATTTACCTGCATAACATAGTGCCAAACATTAGGTTGATAAAACACTAAATAACAATTAAACAACAACTAATATTAAACAGCTAGGCTTACCAAGTCCCAAAACTCGAAGTGCTCCATATCAACTTCGCTAATTATGTTATTTTTTGGGATCATCAGGCTAAGATTTTTGGGTCTCAAATAACTTCTTATAAGCTTCTCGTTATTAGGACAAAATTTTACTCCATCAGGCAACACTCTATCGGGAATCAATGAAAAAAATGATAGCCAAAACCAAGCCGACTAAACTTGGGTTTAGGGCTCAGTCGATATTCAAATTTTCACTTTTACTTTTCACGCTGACCACTTTACTTTTTCACCAGTCGGGTGAAACTTGTCTATGTCCGACTAGACAAGTTTACAAATTTTAGTCGGTCCTACACTCGACCAAAATTACTTCGACTTACTTGTCCGACCGATTTTTACCTCGACCACTTTTACTCTGACCAAGTCGGCTCTTCGACCAAGTGGGACCTTCAACTAAGTCGGACCTTCAACTAAGTCAGCTGCTTCAGTCGACTCACTCACCGACCACTCAAGTCGGCTCACTTTGGTCGAAGTTTGCAGAATATGTTTCTTAGTCTAAAGACTTAAGAAATTACAAATGCTTTTCACCTGTGAGTAAAATGAAGTAAAATAAACACATTTACAAATCCAAATAACTTATGAGAAACATATGCCCAAATATGTAGGAAGACTTGAGTCGACCAATGTGCTGTAAAACTTGGAACTTTCACGCGGTGAGATTTTTATGGGTTCTTGTTCTTTTACTTATCAGTAATTATAAAAGACTTTTACAGAAGTAAATCTGGAAATATGTGCGGCCAAATAATCATGCATTCAACCACAAAATATTTCATATATTAACTATGCTGAAATAACAAAGTACTACAAACTTGTCGGTCCAAACTGTCCATCCAGACTCGTCGGTCTTCAGAGCTTCAGCTCGTCGATTAAATCATATGCACAGAAGCTTGAGCTTTGACTTCTCTTTCTCACCTTGAGTTCCTCTAGTGTCTATCTTCTGTAAACTGATTTACAATTTGCTTCTTCTATTTATAGGCAATTTGAAAATTGCTACTACATGGACCGACTGACTTGCCATTAAAGACTGTAATAACTATCTACCTAACAACTTAGCTTCTGAAATAAATTCAACTAGTTTACAGAGCCGAATTGTGGACTTTTCCTTCTTGTCAGACTGACAGACAAGATCTTGACTTGTACAGACTCTGACAGAGTCGGCTGGAAGTCAAGTACAGATCTGCGAGTAATTACGTTTTTCCAACACTCCCCCTTAATTATAAGCAGATGGGGTTTTTAAAACAAAAAATTACAAAATGTCTCAGAGCTTAGACATGCTCTGTTTATGACAGAGTTCACTATGGAGAACTTGTCATTCCAAGATAACTACGCAGATACTGGAATGTGTCCTTTGCCAATGGCTTTGTGAAGATGTCAGCTAGTTGGTCTTCAGACATGCAAAATTCCAAACAAATTTTCTTGTCGTTCACCAACTCTCTTATAAAATGAAACCTTGTGTCGATGTGCTTGGTTCTCTTATGAAACACATGATTCTTTGATAATGCTATGGCTGAATTGTTGTCACAGAAGATTGTTGTCGGTTCTTGATGGTTCTGTGACAAGTCTTTTAAGACTCTCTTCATCCAGATAGCTTGACATGCAGCACTTGTTGCTGCAACATACTCTGCTTCAGCTGAAGATAGAGTTACTATGGGTTGTTTCTCTGAAGCCCATGAAACAAGACCTGTACCAAAATGAAATGTGTACCCAGATGTGCTTTTCCTGTCATCTATGCTGGCTCCATTGTCACTGTCAGTGTAACCAATGAGTTTAAAATTTTCTGAGGTTGAATACATAATACCAAGGTCTTTTGTGCCACTTACATACCTCAGAATTCTTTTACCTGCTTGCCAACGTGAGTCTTTTGGTGACTCCATGAACCTTGAGATCAGACTTACACCGTACATAATGTCTGGTCTTGTTGCTGTCAAATACATAAGGCTGCCAACAAGCCTTTTGAATAGCGTAGGATATACAGTGGATCCTTCATCATCCTTGCTTAATTTTAAACCTGTTATCACTGGTGTTAGGGCTGTCTTACAGTTAGACATGTTAAACATTTTTAAAACTTTACTTGCATACTTAGACTGTGATGTAAAGATACCACTTTTAGACTGCTGAACTTCAATGCCCAGAAAAAACTTCATAAGCCCCAGATCAGTCATTTCAAATTCACTTTCCATGACTGTTTTAAAATATGCTATGCCATAATCACCAGTAAATATTAAATCATCTACATACAGGCAGACAATTAACATCTTACCTTGCTCATCGACTTTGGTGTACAAAGTCGGTTCACTTTCACTTCTGTGAAATCCATTTTCAATGAGATAAGAATCAATTCGACTGTACCAAGCTCTAGGAGCTTGCTTCAAACCATAGAGTGCATTTTTCAGCCTGTACACTTTGTGCTCTTGACCTGGAACTTCATACCCTTGTGGCTGTTCCACATATACTTCCTCTTCTAGATAGCCATTGAAGAATGCCGACTTGACATCCATTTGATGAACATGCCATTTGTTTTGTGCAGCAATGGCCAAAACTGTTCTGACTGTATCCATGCGTGCAATAGGTGCAAACGTTTCATTGAAGTCGATGCCGGGTTGTTGTGTGAACCCTCTTGCTACCATTCTTGCCTTGTGCTTTTGCACATTCCCATCAGCATCTTGCTTTGTCTTATAAATCCATTTGACACTGATTACATCCTTGTCTTTTGGTACATCGACCAGTTCCCATGTTTGGTTTTTCTCAATGCATTCTATTTCTTCATCCATGGCTTGTGCCCATACTTCTTCTTCAACAGCTTCTTCAAATGTTAGTGGATCATATATAGGGGAAAATAATGCAAACAGAGAGAATGAATTAGGTGTACCAGCTCCATATATCTCTCGCAGACTTCTTGTCTTCACCAGTTCTGTCGATGTCGACCTCGACAAAATGCTTGATGGAGTCTGCTGTCCTCTTGGAGTACTTGTCGGTGTAGCTTGAGCTGCTACTTGTGTCGATGGTCCTTGTGCTGAACCATGTCTTGGTGTCTTGGGAGTCGACGGTGCTCCAACCGGTTGACTTACATGTGGTATTTGAACCACTTCCTCTTCCATATCATCATTGTCGATGTTCGACACAATGTTGACATTTATGTCGACGGTTCCATCCCATGATTCGTTCTCGACGAATTGAACATCTCGACTGATTATGACTTTCCTTGTGATGGGGTCATATAGCTTGTATGCTTTTGTGTCTTCTGAATAGCCGACAAAAATACATTTCTGTCCCTTCTTGTCTAGCTTCTTTCTCAGCTCATCTGCTCACAACCAAAACCTTTTAAATGTGAAACACTATGATTCATACCTGTCCATGCTTCTTGGGGAACTTTGTTCTTCACACTCTTTGTTGGACACCGGTTCATAATGTATACGGCAGTTGCGACTGCTTTACCCCAATACTCATTTGGCAAATGCTTGGCTGCCAACATGTTGCGTGCCATCTCCATGATGGTTCTGTTCTTTCTTTCGGCTATGCCGTTCTGCTGAGGTGTATACCGTGCAGTGAATTGTTTCTATATGCCATGGGTCTTGCAAAAATTCAAAAATTCATTTGAAACATATTCACCTCCTCTGTCGGTCCTTAAGATCTTGATGCGGTGACCACTCTGGTTCTCCACGAGTGCCTTGAACTGCTGAAAATAACCAAATGCATCAGATTTGTGTTTCAAGAAATATACCCGTGTCTTTCTTGAGTAATCATCAATAAAGGTTAGAAAATACTTGCAGCCACCAATGGATGATGTCTGCATTGGACCACAGATGTTAGAGTGCATAATTTTAAGTGGTGTGCGTGCTCTATAGGACTTTTCGACTGGAAATGTCTCTCTGTGCTGCTTGCCAAAAATGCAGCCTTCACAAACCCTCTCTGGTCTGTCGATCAATGGTAATCCCTTCACCATATTCTTTGTGTGCAGTAGCTTCAGCCCACCAAAATTCAGATGTCCAAATCTGAAATGCCACAACCAGGATTCATTTTGAACTTCTGTCTGAAATGCAGCTTGCAAATTAGCGCTGCAATTTTCTCTCTTGTCAAGGATCTCGATTGTTTCTTCACTTTCTGCCTTAAATGCAGCTCCTGTCTTTGTCTTCCCTTTTATGTCGAGAACTATTCTCAATGGAAACAAGTGGTTGCTTGTCATTGGCACTTTTGCTATCAGCTGGTCGCTTGGACGCTTGTCTTTGATCACACAGTGTTCATCTTCCATGTAGACTCTGTAGCCTTTTTGTAACAACTGTCCAATGCTTAACAAATTATGTTTCAGACCTTCGACATGATAGATATCAGGGATATACTTACTCTCCCCCTGTTTGGTTAGAATGTCAACAATGCATTTTCCTAAGACAGTGACTTGGACATTGTTTCAAGTGTAACATCAGTTTTAACTGAAGTGTCTAGATTGGAAAATAGATTCAAATTACCAGTCATGTGGTTGCTGCATCCTAAATCTAGGTACCATATGTCATGTGGACTTTCTTGAACAGCATTGCATTCAAGTGGAGATGTCGATGCCATTAACATTGCACCTGTCGAAGTGTTGGTGTTGGTCGACTGACTTGGGCTTTGTCTTCCTTTGTCATATTGCTTCTTCCTGCATTCATATGCATAATGACCAAACTTCTTATAGTAATGACATTGAATTTTTGATTTATCAAACCTCTGGCCACTTGGCTAACTTGGGTTCTGGTTATCTCCTCTGCCACCGACATTTACAGGACTTCTGCCTCGTCCTCCTCTTGAAGAACTTCTTCCTATTCCTCTTCCTCTGAAGTTGTTTCTCCCCTTGCCTCTACCACGGCTTATGGATTACTGTGCTGCAAATGCACCTTCCAATGATGTCTGTGATCTGTTGATTCTGTGTTCATGATTGATGAGTGAAGCCTGCAGCTCATCAATGGAGAATGTTGACATGTCTGTGTGTTCCTCTAAGGTCACAACCAAATTTTCAAATCTTGGGGGAAGACTTCTGAGAATTTTTTCAACAACCCTTTGGTCTGATACGGGTTCTCCATGAGATTTCAGTTGGTTTATCAACCCAACAACTCTGATGTAGAATGTGTCTACATTCTCTGAATCTTTCATGCACAGAGATTCAAAATATTTTCTCAGAATCTGCAGCTTGGATGTCTTTACCTTAGTCAAACCTTGATAGGCAGTCTCCAATGTATCCCATGCTTCCTTGGCATTAGTCGATGCTGCTATTCTTGGGAGTATGCTCTCATGCATAGCTTGATGTATGAAAAATAGAGCTTTTCCATCTTTCTTCCTCTGTTCTCTCAAGACATCTTTCTCAACCTGTGTGAGATTGTTATATGCTGCCATGTCTGCTGGTTCTGCATAACCATGCTGGACTATCTCCCGGACATCTTGACCTCTGAATAAAGCCTTCATTGTTAAAGACCAATATTCATAATTCTTTCATGTAAAACTTGGAGGTTGCAGTGAACCAGAAGTGGAAGCCATTTTTAATTTTTTAATTAACTTTCCTTAGAAAATTAATTTCCACTTTTTAAGACAAGATTTCTTTCCTAAAATCTTGGGCTGATATAAACTTTGCTCTGATATAACCTTGCTCTGATATAACCTTGCTCTGATACCAGATAGCCA
Organism: Pseudotsuga menziesii; assembly: GCA_001517045.1. Lineage (NCBI taxonomy): Eukaryota > Viridiplantae > Streptophyta > Pinopsida > Pinales > Pinaceae > Pseudotsuga > Pseudotsuga menziesii. The sequence continues at coordinate 23,983 of LPNX010575862.1, read as the reverse complement.
AAACCGATCCGACTAAACTTGGGTTTAGGGCTAAGTCGATATTCAAATTTTCACTTTTACTTTTCACGCCGACAACTTTACTTTTTCACCAGTCGGGTGAAACTTGTCTATGTCCGACTAGACAAGTTTACATATTTTAGTCGGTCCTACACTCGACCAAAATTACTTCGACTTACTTGTCCGACCGATTTTTACCTCGACCACTTTTACTCCGACCAAGTCGGACCTTCGACTAAGTCGGCTGCTTCAGTCGGCTGACTCACCGACCACTCAAGTCGGCTCACTTTGGTCGAAGTTTGCAGAATATGTTTCTTAGTCTAAAGACTTAAGAAATTACAAATGATTTTCACCTGTGAGTAAAATGAAGTAAAATAAACACATTTGCAAATCCAAATAACTTATGAGAAACATATGCCCAAATATGTAGGAAGACTTGAGTCGACCAATGTGCCGTAAAACTTGGAACTTTCACGCGGTTAGATTTTTATGGGTTCTTGTTCTTTTACTTATCAGTAATTATAAAAGACTTTTACAGAAGTAAATCTGGAAATATGTGAGGCCAAATAATCATGCATTCAACCACAAACTATTTCATATATTAACTATGCTGAAATAACAAAGTACTACAAACTTGTCAGTTACAAAATGGTCGGTCCAGATTTGTCCATCCAGACTCGTCGGTCTACAGAGCTTCAGCTCATCAATTAAATCATATGCACAGAAGCTTGAGCTTCGACTTCTCTTTCTCACTTTGAGTTCCTCTAGTGTCTATCTTCTGTAAACTGATTTACAATTTGCTTCTTCTATTTATAGGCAATTTGAAAATTGCTACTACATGGGCCGACTGACTTGCCATTAAAGACTGTAATAACTATCTACCTAACAACTTAGCTTCTGAAATAAATTCGACTGGTTTATAGAGCCGAATTGTGGACTTTTCCTTCTTGTCAGACTGACAGACAAGATCTTGACTCGTACAGACTCTGACAGAGTCGGCTGGAAGTCAAGTACAAATCTGCGAGTAATTACGTTTTTCCAACAAAAAACTGCATCCTACAAAAATGTAAGTAGCTCCATGGATTAATAATTCATTTATGTGTTTCATTTTATGACGCACACGTTGATAAAAATAAAAAACAGAACTCACAGAAATAGAGTTTAATAAAATGTGTTTCCTATATTGTATTTAGTGTTTACTCTTATTGATGTTTTAGTCGTGGTTGTTGTAGGTAGAGGATAACATGTGTTCATTACATACACCATTGGAGATAATTGATTCTGGTATTATCCCAAGCATGAAGTTCCAAACCCACAAGCCACTACTCCAGAATGTGTCCACAATAAATCCTCCCAAGTTTTTACAGTTCAATAAAATGTGTTTTCTATATTGTATTCAATGTTTACTGTTATTGATATCTTTTAGTCTTAGGTGTTGTAGGTGGTAATTATGAATATTGATTATACACGCCAATGGAGATAAGTGATTTTCATATTCTCCCAGGATGGAGTTCCAAACCCACCAACCACTGCGCCAGAATGTGTCCACAATAAACCCTCCCAAGTTTTCAATATCATATAATGAACACTCTTGATTTGATGGAATTAAAAACCACCCAAAATATTGGCTAGAATGAAAACCCCAATTCATTCGAAAACAAACCACCAAAAATTTTGGATGGAATAAAAACCACCCCACCTGTTCTTAGGGCGCCCTGGAAACGTATGGCATTCCCGTAACGTTTCGTATATGTCCCCAATCGTGCGATTCCCTTTCCTTTTTTGGAACACTAGATGGAATCAAAACCACCTATCCATTCTCACAATTCCTTTTCTCTTCTAAAGAAACGAACCCTCTTCAAGGGTTTTTTTTTCAAAATAAGAAATGTTGGGCTGAATCAAAACCGCTTCATTGATTCTCACCATGCCCCTTCTCTTCCAAGGAAAGAGACAACATCGGAAAGGTTTTCTTCAAACCAAATATGTTGCAGAGGATTGGTGAATAAAATATTTGTTTTGAATCCAAATCAAATCCCACCGCGAAGGCACAAAACATAGCCTGAAACAATTCAAAGGTTCTTGAAGGACTTCACATTGCAAATCCCAATGCGAATGCACAAAACAGAGCCTGAAACTCTAGGGTTCTTGTCGGCATTGAAAATCCCCTGGGAAGGCATAAAACATAGCCTAAAATGCATGGGCTACTGTGGGCTCAGTATTGTGTATGACAGCTACGCACTTGAGACGAGATATTGAACCTCACATGAACCAAAATAAAAATATTAAATAAAATATTTGGCGGCTAATTTTAAGACATTATAAGTTTTTGTATTAAATAATTGTATTAAAACGCGCTTGGGTGTAGCAACGAACATAAATACCTCGAATTGTGTATTCAATGCAATAATGAGAAGCATCTTTTCCATAAATGTGCTTGGTTAATAGAATCAAAAGAATTGCAACACATTAAAACTCCAAAGTATTCTCGCTTAAATCCATGTGTGCGCTAGTAGTACAAGCAAGCAACTCGATGCCCATCTTCTTAGGAAAATCGCGCATCTCTAATAGTCGACGTGAAGATTCGCTTATCTCCGATAATGGCCACGGAGATTCATAATTTTTCACCTACAACACTTAGTGCTAAAACATATCAATAAGAGTAAACATTGGATACAATATAAAAAAACATTTTAATGAATTGTACAATACGATACTGAAAACTTGGGAGGGTTTATTTTGGACACATTCTAGAGTAGTGGCTCGTAGGTTTGGAACTCCATGCTTGGGATAATATGAAAATCACCCATCTCCAATAGCGTGTGTAATTAAGATTCACAATTCTCAACCTACAACACCTAGGGCTAAAACATATCAATAAAAAGTAAACATTGGATACAATATAGAAAACACATTTTATTAAACTGTACAAATATGATACTGAAAACTTGAAAGGGTTTATTGTGGAAACATTCTGGAGCAGGGGCTAGTGGGTTTTGAACTTTATTCTTGGGATAATACTAAAATCACTTATCTCCAATGGCATGTGTAATGAAGATTCAAAATTGTCCACCTAAAACACCCAAGACTAAAAGTTATCAATACGAGTAAACATTGGATACAATATAGAAAACAAATTTTATTGAACTGTACAAAACTTGGGAGGGTTTATTGTGGACACATTCTGGAGTAGTGGCTCATGGGTTTGGAACTCCATGTTTTGGATAATACAAGAATCACTTATCTCCAATGACATGTGTAATGAAGACAAGTTATTCTCTACCTACAACACCCACGGATAAAACGTCAATAAGAGTAAACATTAGATACAATATAGAAAATAGATTTTATTGAACGATACAATATGTTGGAGTCATTATCCAACCCACACATATTTATTTGGTCAATTTGGATTAATTATCCATTTATCCCAAGTTATTGAATCGAATTACTGACATCAACATCAACACCAACACACTCCTTCAATCAGGGAGTCCATATAAGTCTTCTCCTTCAATCAGAGAGGCTAACTAAGCTTCCTCCTTCAATCAAGGAGCAATTCGGGGATGATCTGCATGACCTAAGCACCCCAATTCAATGAATTGATGGTTATTCCACCTACTTTCAGTTAAATTGTAGATGCATGGGTGCCTCCATCACTATTTTGCCTATTTTTGGTAATTTCCAATTAACTGGAGTGATTTAAGGCGCCTCCAACTACCTTTGGTGACTTAGTTCAGTTCGATTCACTTGATCTCACCTAATTGAAGTCATATATGCACCGTCACCTACTGATTGACATGCAATTGAGTTCTATTTAGTTAGACTCAGTCATTATTGCCTACGATTCAGTCAGTGTTCAGCTAGAGTCAATTATGGTTGTTATTAGTGGTTAACTAATGTGTTTACTGTGGGAAACTCACAACTAATCCACGCTAATGTTATGCAATTCGAATGACCTCCTTGGGATTCAAATTTTCTTGCTATTCATGCAAGTGTATCACATTATATCTCTACTTTTGATTATTGAATACATTCTTATAGCTGCAACTCCTAATTACAGTGTGTTTCATGTCAAAATTTTGTGCAATTGATTTTGAATCTTCTGTGAGCTATTCCTTGGTCCTCATATTACTGTGACTCAATTTTCATATGGTATCAGAGCTCATGGTGGGACAAGGGTCTTCTCCTTGAACATATTCCTTGATGGATCTATGATGCAATTTGAGCAAAAAGCTCAAAAATTCCAACACTGCACTGGAAGCCGAAGGTTTACCACATAAATTCCTAAGCAAATGAATTGTTGATCAAGATTTCTTGATTTACTAAGATGGGTGTGATCAAAACATGAAAAGTGCAAGATGTTCGACCTTACGGTGCCTTTTTTTGTGTTTTTCCAGGTTTTTTGAAAGTCTTTCACTGCATTCGTTACAATAGAAAAAATGGTCTCTTCCATGGATATTCTTACTCCTTTCAAATACCATCAGTAGAAGGAGGACATGGAGATTCAATTATGTGCCAAAGGACTTTATAGAGTCACAATGGACACCGAGGTAGAACCGAATCATGTTGTAGAAAAAGCAATATATTGGAATAAAATGGATGAAGCTTTTGGGTTTCTATGTCTTTCGATTTCTAAGGATCTTTTATTCCATCTCACTTGATTGAAGAATACTAACGAAATTTGGGATTAACTTTCCTCCCTATATTATAGGAAATATTCTTTAAGGATCTATCAGCTAGAGAATGAGCCGATTTCTCTTCACCCAGGAAACTTTGAAACTATGAATGATTTCTTCACCAAATTCAAGCACTTAGTGCTCTAGTTGAAGCAGTGTGAAGTGGAGAAGGAGGATGATCAGCTCATCCTCTCCATCCTCTCCAAACGTGGTGCATATTACTCAGTTTTTGTTTCCACTTTTCATACCGAGAAGCTCACAACCCCGAATTGGAAAATGCCTACTCTCAATCTCTTCATTAAGTCCCTCACAAATGAGCATGACAAGCTTGTGTAGATGGGGATCATCAGATCCTCAAAAGATCAAGCACTGTTTGCTTTGAGGCCTAAAGCTACGAATGTTAATGGAAATCAAAAAAATAAAAAGACTAAGTTTGATGCTTCCAAGCCAAAGGAGAAGAACCGGTAGCTAGATGAGCCCTTAGGCTCAGGAAAGAATAAAAACAAAGGAAAAGGAGGCAAAGAAAATGTCAAGTGTTCCTATTGTGGAAAGGGATTTCACCCTAAACATTCTTGCATGAAGAAAAAGCTTGATGAGATGACTCTTCTCCTTGAGAAGAACAATATCAATCTTCCTGAAAGTGCAAGGAAGAGAGAAAATCATAATCAGAACCAACCCGAAAGAGGACAAGCCCTCATGGCAAATGTTTCGAAGCCTTCATCTCTCCTCATAGACTTTGGTGCTTTGAACCATATGGTGGAAAGAAAAGAATCCTTTTCATTCCTGGACTCTGACAACAGCATTCCCATCCACATGGGAGATGATTCTTAGATCATTTCGAAAGGTAGAGGTACTGTAAAACTTGAACATGGCAGCTTCTATGATGTTCTATATGTACCTTCCTTGGCCTCAAATATGTTGAGTGTATATCAAATGACACACATAGTAGTGCCCAAGAGAGTAAATTTCATCCTAAATGATGTTGAGATCTTATAGATTGCATCTAGGAAACTCATTGCAAAAGGTACAGTGAATCATTCAGCTAAAACCTATGAGTTTTCCAAGTTTGTATCGGATGCAAAGCCCACCTCTCTATTGACTCATGGGAATGAGGTCATTTGGATGTGGCATGAAATATTTGGACATTTTAACTTCAAATACTTGCAGAAACTTCAAAAACATTACATGGTGAAGGCCTCCCATCCATCAAAACTTCTAGTGGAATTTGCAAAAGTTGCATTGTCGGCAAACACCTTGAGCACAAATTTGATCGGGGAAAGGAAATCCATGCAACAAATATTTTGGCGCTGATCCACTCTAACATTAGTAGTCTTGTTCCTACCACCTCCATGATTCGTTCACGATATGTATTCACCTTCATCAATGACTTCTCTAGATTCACTTGGGTTTTCTTCCTAAAGAAAAAATCTGAAGTTTTGGAAATATTCATTGAGTTTAAAGCATCTGTTGAGATGCCTCTAGGAGGAAGATAAAGTCTCTCAGATATGATAATGGAGGAGAGTATATCAAGTATTATTTTCTGCAAATATGTGCTAATTATGGTATCAAGATCCAACACTCCATTACCTACACACCCGAGCAGAATGGTGTAGCAGAAAGGAAAAACCAGGCCCTCAAAGAGATGACCACTTGCATGCTGGAAGCCAAAGGTTTGGCTACAAATATTTGGGATGAGGAAATGAATGTTGTTTATCACATTCAGAACAAGGTCCCTCACTCTTCCATGAAAGGAAAAACTCTTTTCCAAGATTATTTTTGACACAAACCAGATGTGTCAAATTTGAAGGTTTTTGGGTCCACTGCTTGGGCTCGAATTCCACTTGAAAAGAGGAAGTATTTGTAGCCGCAGAGTATTGAGTGTATGTTTATCGGGTATCCAGAGGATTCAAAGGGATACAATCTCTTGAATATCAGAACCAAAAATATATTCATTGAGAGAAATGTCTGCTTCGAAGAACCTCTCCAAGATGTTGAACCAGTCGAGGAAGAAATTGCTTAAATTCCCTCATGTTCTGCTGATCATTCTGATGAGGAAAATGGAAGTATAAACTCTGATTTTTAAGATATTCTATCTGATATCAGTGAATATAATATATCAGGTTTTGAATCAGATTTATATGTGCCCACTCATCTCCCAACATGGGCCAAAAAGACTCTCTCTTCCGCGGAGGCAAATGTTGGAAATCTTGTTGATCCAAGAAGAACCCAGTCATATTTTCAAAGAGAAGGTATTGATCTTAATTGTCATGATTAATTGCTGTCCGAGACCTGTTATAGGATGATTGGGTCTGATCCTAAGTCCTAATACCATGCTCGGAATGGTCCATTATGGAAAGCTGCAATGGATGAAGAGTTCAAGTCTCTCTAGAAAAATGCAACTTGGGAGCTAGTTTCCCTTCCACCTAGGAGGAAACTTATTTAGTGCAAGTGGGTATATTGGACAAAGGTTGTTGCAGATGAATCAACCTGCAAGTATAAAGTATGGCTGGTTGAAAAAGGGTTCTCCCAATTCCAAGGAGTGGACTACCATGAGACCTTTGCACTAGTGGCAAAGATGGATTCCATAAGACTAGTTTTGACCATTGTCGCATCCAAGCACTAAGAGGTGCATCACATGGATGTCAAGAGTACTTTCTCCATGGAGAACTACAAGAGGATATATACATGAATAATACTAAAGTCTATACATCATATCCTTCCTTGGTTTGTAAGTTTCCGAAATAATTATATGGCTTGAAACATGCCCCAAGATCTTGGTATGCCAAAATGGATTCATTTCTTCTCTCACAAAAATTCCAGAGATGCAAATATGATCCTAATGTATATTTGCAGTAGTATGAGGGTAAGATTATAATCATAGTATTGTATTTGGATTATCATTTGATAATAGGAAGCACACTTTCTTTGATTTCCTTTATAAAAAATTCTCTTCATGATGCATTCGAAATGAGTGATCTTGGTCTACTGAAACAGTTTCTTTGGTTAGAGATCACCCAAGACTTTGATGGGATAATGGTAACTCAGTCAAAATATATTGCACACCTGTTAACTAAATTTAACATGGATGATTGCAAGGCTGCACCATTTCCTTTCCTCTCAGGAATCAGTATTGAAGGGGGAAAATCCACTCCACCTATGGATTCCACCATTTACCGCCAGCTGATCGGAATTTTTCTATATTTGACACATTCAAGGCCTGACATTTGTTATGCCGTGAATGCTGTATCAATATTAATGTAGGAGCCTCATGAGCTTCATTGGAGGGAATCCAAGAGGATCCTTCAGTACATTGAGGGTACCATATTCTACGAAATTCACTATATTGCAGATTCTGAGCTAGAGTTGGTCGGTTTACATATTCAGATTGGACGGGGGATACCATATATCGGAATTCCACTTCCAGGTATGTGTTTACATTTGGGGATCAATAAATTCTTACATCCAGGCAGTTTGGCTGCAAGGAATTTTGTCATAGTTTGACATTGGTAGTGCTTTATCCACAGTCATATTTTGTGACAACCAAAGTGCTATCGAGATCTCAATGGATCTAGTTCAGCGGTAGATGACAAAACATGTTGAGATCCACATGCACTACATCATGGAGTTGGTGCATGACAGGACGATTTTTCTGCAATATTTCCCTACAGATGAGCAGATTATAGATATTTTCACCAAGAAATTTACTAAGAAAATGTTCAGTTACCTCCGTTCACTGTTGGGGGTGATTTCATCAGGGTGAATACAATTACTTATTTTGTGTTCATCTTGAGGGGGGGTTTTGTTCCCATTAGGTTTTCCCCTTTTCCTCACATATCATTATTTTGTGCGTTTTAGAGTTACTTTTTGTACAGGGTGACCTATGGCCTTTGTTTCCAGGTTTGTAGCATTTTTTTTTACTTATCCATGAGTATAAATTAAGGGGGGGGGTGTTGGAGTCATTATCCAACACAAACATCTTTATTTGGTCAATTTGGATTAATTATACACTTATCCTAAGTTATTGAATCGAATTACTGACATCAACATCAGCACCAACATACTTCTTCAATCAGGGCGACAAACTAATCCTTCTCCTTCAATCATGGAGGCTAACTGAGATTCCTCCTTCAATCAAGGAGCAATTCTCAGAATATTTGCATGACCTAAGTGCCCCAATTCAATTAGCTAATGGTTATTCCACATACTTTCAGTTAAACTTCTGCTACATGGGCGCCTCCATCACTATTTTTCCTATTTTTGGTAATTTCCAGTTAACTTGAGTGATTTAAGGTGCCTCCAACTACCTTTGGTGACTCAGTTCAGTTAAGTTCAGTTCACTTGATCTCACCTAACTAAAGTCAAATATGCGCCCCCACTTACTGAGTGCTTACTGATTGGCATGCAGTTGAGTTCTATTGAGTTAGACTCAGTCATTACTAACTCTGATTCAGTGAGTGTTCTGTTAGAGTCAATTATGGTTGTGATTATTGGTTAACTGATGTGTTTAGTGTGGCTAACTGAAATCTAATCCACTCTCATTTTATGCAATTCGAATGACCTCCTTGGGATTTGAACTGTATTGATATTCATGCAAGTGTATCACATTGTATCTCTAGTTTTGATTATTGAATACATTTTTACAGCTGCAACTCCTAATTGTAGTGTGCTTCATGTCAAATTTTCATGCAATTGATTCTGAATCTTCTGTGAGTTGTTCCTTGGTCCTCAGATTACCGTGACTCAATTTTTATATAATATGAAACTGAAAACTTAGGAGGGTTTATTGTGGACACATTTTGGAGTAGTGGCTCATGGGTTTGGAACACCATGCTTGGTATAATATGAAAATCACTTATCTCCAATGACGTGTGTAATGAAGACACATTATCGTCTACCTACAACACCCATGGCTAAAACATATCAATAAGAGTAAACATTGGATACAATATAGAAAACACATTTTATTGAACTGTAGAATATGATACTGAAAACTTGAGAGTGTTTATTGTGGACACATTCTGGAATAATGGATCATGGGTTTGGAACTCTATTCTTGAGATAATACGAAAATTACTCATCTCCAATTACATGTGTAATGAAGACACATAATTGTCTACCTACAACACCTAGGGATAAAATATCAATAAGAGTAAACATTGGATACAATATAGAAAACACATTTTATTGAAATATACAATATGATACTCAAAACATGTGAGATTTTATTGTGAACACATTTTGGAGTAGTGGTTCGTGAGTTTGGAACTCCATGCTTGGAATAATACAAAAATCACTTATCTTCAATGACATGTTTAATCAAGACAAGTTATGGTCTACGTACAACACCTATGGTTAAAACATTAATAAGAGTAAACATTTGATACAATATAGAAAACATATTTTAGTGAACTGTATAATCTGATATTAAAAACCTCGAAGGGTTTATTATGGACACATTCTGGAGCAGTGGCTCATGCATTTGGAACTCCATGCTTGGGATGATACGAAGATCACTTCTATCCAATGACGTGTGTAATGAAGACACATTTTTGTCTACCTACAACACCCAAGGCTTAAACATATCAATAAGAATAAAAATTTGATACAATAAAGAACACATATTTTATTGAACTGTACAATATGATACTGAAAACTTGAGAAGGTTTATTGTGGACACATTTCAGAGTAGTGGCTCGTGGGTTTGGAACTCCATGGTTGGGATAATACGAAAAATCTGTAATTTTCATTGGTGTGTGTAATGAAGACATGTTATCGTCTACCTGCAACACCTAGGGCTAAAACATCAATACGAGTAAACATTGGATATATACAACATATAAAACACATTTTATTGAATTTTACAATATACTACGCAAAACTTGGGAGGGTTTATTGTGGACACATTCTAGAGTATTGGATCGTGGGTTTGGAACTCTATGCTTGAGATAATACAAAAATAATGTATTTCAATGACGTGTGTAACGAAGACATGGTATCGTCTATCTACAACACCCGCAGCTAAAATATCAATAAAAGTAAACTTTGGATACAATACATAAAATACATTTTATTGAATTATACAATATGATACTCAAAACTTGAGGGGGCTTATTGTGGACACATCAGGGAGTAGTGACTCATGGTTTTGGAACTCCATGCTTGAGGTTGGGGTAATAAGATAATACCTTATCTCCAATGAAGTGTGTGATGAAGACATGTTATCAGCTACCTACAACACCTATCGTTAAAACATATAAATAAGAGTACACATTAGAAATATTATGAAAAACATATTTTATTGAAATGTACAATATGATACTCAAAACTTGGTAAGGATTATTGTGGATACATTCTGGAGTAGTGGCTAGTGGGTTTGGAATTCCCTACTTTTGATAATAGGATAATCGCTTATTTCTAATTCCCTATGTAATGAAGACACGTTATTGTCTACCTAGAACACCCACTACTAAAATATATCGGTACGAGTAAACATTGTATATGAGTAATCATTCGATACATAAGAGAAAACAACGTAAACAATTGATACAAAATATAAAACAATGTAAACTGTATATACAAAATAGAAAACATATATTATTCAAATGTACAATAAGAATAAATATTGGATACAATTAATCATTTGTTAGATAATAGAAAACAATGTAAACAATAGATATAAAATAGAAAACAATGTAAACAGTGGATATAGAATAGAAAAAATATTTTATTCATATGTAGAATACAATTATCAAAACATGGAACAACTTAATGTGAAAAAATTCTGAAGTGATGCATCTGTCATGTGCCTTATGATTATCAAAATTTGAGAGAGATTAATGTGAAATCATTATAGAGTGATGCATATGTATGTGCATTTCCTTCTTGGTCGATATGTAAACTTTGAATAGAGCATAGTCACCATGCAGATTTCACATCTAACCAAATTTATTAGATCTTATTCTTTTACTTAATTGGATCTTATAATTAATTTATGATATTAAATTTATAAAATAGACTGATAAGAAAACTAAAATATACCTCGTCATCTCGACAGTACGCGTGCATGCAATACTCTGAGGATTGATAAGGATTACCTTTGAGAAAAGAAAAAAAAATATATAGTCCAATCACACAGTTATCAATGCTAATAATTTTTTGTTCTTTTCTAGTCTCTTTCCAGTAGTATGTCTTTGTTTTTCTTTTTTATATATTTTTGTCTCCTCTTTTGGTGCTCTGCATGCTATAATAGTACCACTTGACATCATTAATATTGACAGTACATTTACTTGCATAACATAGTGCCAAAAATTAGGTTGAGAAAACACAAAAAACTTAAAGAACAACCTACTTACTAAGTCCAGGGCTTAGAGTGCTCCATATCAAACTCGTTAATTATGTTATTTTTTGGGATCATCAGACCAATAAATTTGGGTCTCAAATAACAACTTATAAGCTACTCGTCAATATGAAAAAATTACCCCATCAGGAAGCACTCTATCGGACATCAACGAAAAAAACTATATCTTACAAAAATGTAAGTAGCTTCATGTATTAATAATTCTTTTATGTGTTTCTATGTATGACGCACACTTTGATAAAAATAAAAATAGAACTCACAGAAATAGCTTGAATTAAGGGAAAAAAATAATTACCTACTATAGATCTCATCAATGTTTCACCCCCGTGCTTAAACAAATTTGAACTACAAATCTAGCTCCCTTTTTTCCTTTACCTTCGCTTAAGCAAATTTGAACTGAAAACCTAACTCCCTTTTTCCTTCAGCCTACGCTTAAACAAATTTGATCTACAAACTTTGTTTTCTTATGCCTTCACCCTACGCTTAAACAAAATGATATTCATTGCTTTATTATCACATAAAATCAAGAAAATTTTAGGGTGGTAAATAATTAACTCTATATTGAATAATAACAATAATATTCTGGCTCCCAAAAAATAACAATAGTATACAGCTTCCAAAATAATAATATGTGGCCACTGGAATAATAATAATTCTGCCAAAAAAGATGAGACCCGTTGTTGCATATATAAATTATCTGCCTCTGTTTATTAGGACTGCTCTCACAGAGGTAACATTTTTATATTTGTGACAATAGACCTCATTTTTCCTAGCGATCTTATTATTGTTGCGGTGGAAACATATTATTATTCCAGAAGTCGTATATTATTGTTATTTTTCGAGAGCCCGCATATTATTATTATTTGGTAGCGAGGTAATTATTTTCCACCTTAAAATGTTCTTGAATTTATGTGATAATAAAACGATGGATATCATTTTATTTAAGCACAGGGTGAAGACAGAAGAAATCAAGGTTTGTAGATCAAATTTGTTTAAGCGTACAGTGAAGGAAAAAATGGAGCTAGGTTTACAATTCAAATTTGCTTAAGTATATGGTGAAGACAACAAGGGAGCCAGGTTTGTAGTTCAAATTTGTTTAAGCACAAAAGTGAAAGATTGACCAGATCTAGGGCATGTAATTATTATTTCTCTTAATTCAAATTATTTCTGTGAGTTCTGGTTTTTATTTTTATCAAAATGTGCATTCTATTTTTCTTCTCGACCAATATGTATACTTTGTATAGAGCACAGTCATCCTGCAGATTTTATATCCAACCAAATTGATTAGATATTATTCTTTTACTTATACGGATCTTATAAATTTACTTATGAAATTAAATTAATAAGATGAACTGATAAGAGAACTAAAATGTACCTCGTTATCTATACAATACGTGTGCATGTGATACTATGACGATTGATAATGATTAACTTTGAGAAATAAAAAATTTATGTGTAGTCCAATCACACAATTATCAATGCTAAGAATTTTTTGTTTTTTTCTAGTCTTTCTCCAGTAGCCTTCCTTTGTTTTTCTCTTTTGTATTTTTCCCCCTCTTTTTGTGCTTTGCGTGCTATAACAATACAAATCGACTCATTGATATTGACAATACATTTACCTACATAACATAGTGTCAAAAATTATGTTGAGAAAACATTAAATAACAATTAAACAACAACTAATATTATACAACTTACTTACCAAGTCCTAGGGCTAGGAGTGCTCCATATCAACCTCGCTAATTATGTTATTTTTTGAGATCATCAAACCAAGAACTTTGAGTCTCAAATAAAAAATTATAAGCTGCTAGTCAATAGGACAAAATGTTACTCCATCAGGAAACACTCCATTGGGCATCAACGACAAAAACTACATCCTACAAAAATGTAAGTATCTCCATGGATTAATAATTCATTTATGTGTTTCTTTTTATGACACACACTTTGATAAAAATAGAAAATAGAATTCACATATATAGCTTGAATTAAAGAAAAAAAGAATTACCTGCCCTAGATCTGGACAATCTTTCACCCCTGTGCTTAAACAAATTTGAACTACAAACCTAGATCCCTTTTTTCCTTCACCCTGTGTTTAAGCAAATTTGAACTGCAAAGCTAACTCAATTTTTTCCTTCATCCTACGCTTGCCCTCACCTTTAGCTTAGAACAAATTTCATCTGCAAACCTTTCTTTCTTTTGCCTTCACCCCGCGCTTAAACGAAATGATATCCATCGCTTTATTATCACATAAAATCAAGAATATTTTAGAGTGGTAAATAATTACCTCTCTACCAAATATAAACAATAATATTCTGGCTCTTGAAAAATAACAATAATATACGGCTTCCGAAATAATAATATGGGACCACCGAAATAATAATAATTCCACCGAAAAAGATGAGACCTATTGTCGCAGATATAAATTGGCTGCCATTGTTTATTAAGACTGTCTCTCACAGAAGTAGCATGTTTATATTTGCAGCAACAAACCTCATCTTTTGCAGTGAGCTTATTATTGTTACGGTGGCCGCATATTATTATTTCAGAACCCGTATATTATTGTTATTTTTCGTGAGCCCGCATATTGTTATTATTCAATAGCGAGGTAATTATTTGTCACCTTAAAATATTCTTGACGTTATGTGATTATAAAGCGATGAATATCATTTTATTTAAGTGCAGGGTGGAGGCAGAAAAAATCAATGTTTGCAGATAAAATTTGTTTAAGCGTAGGGTGAGAGAAAGTGCACGGCGAAGGCATAAAGAGAGCTAGGTTTACAGTTTAAATTTGCTTAAGCACAGGGTGATGGAAACATGGGATCTAGGTTTTTAGTTCAAATCTGTTTAAGCGCAGAGGTGAAAGATTCACAAGATCTAGGGCAGGTAATTATTTTTTCCCTTATTTCAAGCTATTTCTGTGATCCCTATTATTTTATTTTTATCAAAGTATGCGTCATAAATATAAACACAAATGAATTATTATTCCATGGAGCTACTTACATTTTTGTAGGATGCAGTTTTTGTCGTTAAATCCCGATGGAGTGCTTCTTGATCGAGTAATTGTTTTCCTATTAACGAGAAGCTTGTAAGCTATTATTTGAAACTCAAAGTTCTTGGCCTATTGATCCCAAAAAATAACATAATTAGTGAGGTTGATATGGAGCACCCCAAGCCCTAGGACTTGGTAAGTAAGTTGTATAATATTGGTTGTTATTTAGTGTTTTTCAACATATTTTTTGGCACTATTTTATGCAAGTAAATGTACTACCAATATCAGTGATGTCGAGTGGTATTGTTATAGCACACAGAACACAAAAATATGGTAAAAAAAGATACGAAAGAGAAACAAAGGCAGGCTACTCGAGAGAGACTAAGAAGAACATAATTTTTTTAACATTGATAATTGTGTGATTGGACTACACATAAAATTTTCATTTCTAAAAAATAATCCTTATCAATCATCATAGTATCGTACGCACACATACTATCTAGCTAACGAGGTACACTTTAGTTCTTTTATTATTTTGTCTTATCAATTTAATTTCATAAGTAAATTTATAAGATCCACATAAGTAAAATAATAAGTGTTGGAGTAGGGTCCCGCAGCTACAGAAGAAGCTGCTAGTTTTGGCGGAGAGATAAGTTTTGGCAGAAAGAAGATAAGACGGAGCTACGACGCCATAGCACGGTTCCAGCTGCAGAGCAGAGCCGGAAACCATGACTTTTTGAGATACGAAAGTCAAATAAAGGCAACGGTACCTGAGCGGCCGAGAAGGGAGAGCTCACCCACTACATTGAAGGCAGCGGCGGAAGACAGGAGGGCTCAGCGACACTCATAAAGAAGAAGGAGCAACGAGGCTCAAGCATTGAATATGAAGGACAGAAAAGAGAAGCGGTGCATAGTACCCATGGTCAGTGCCGGGAAGCATGGAAGACTGTAGAGAGCTGTGGTGTGACGGGAAGCGGCTACCTGAAGGACAGAGAGGACTGAATGTCACTAATTAGGGTTTGGGTTACTGTTGGGACAGGCCCACAGTGTTGTAAATGCAAGACCTTCGGGCTGCTTATAAAAGAATGTAATTTTGTATTGGAAAAGGTTAGCTAGTTGGTTGGGTAGACAGTTAGACAGTCGTGGTCGAAATAGGCAATAAGGATAAGTAGACTGTTGTAAAAGCCGAGCTCTGGTTCTGGACTTAGCTGTAGCAATCTTACAGAAACCAGCAGCTGGCTTATAGAGTATGCATGTAACGATCCGCAGGGATCGACTGAGAGGGAAGAGTATGTTGTAAGAGAGACAACATAAAGGTAGAGAAGAAGATCTAAGAGAGAGGATCTTGAGCTGCAAGTGAGGTGCAGCAGAACTGTGTTTGCCTTCCCTTAAGCTATAATAGAGAAAACACAGTTCTGTGGACATAACTTCCATCCTGGAGGTGAACCACGTTAAAATCTGTGTTATGCGACTGGTTTATGTGTTATGTTTACTCATGCATTGCTCAGTTATTTCATGGACTTTGTTTGCAGTTTAATGGATGAATGTATTAATCAGTTTACCACAGGACAGAAGGATAATCATAAGTTCAAAGCCTTTGGCATGTTGTATGTGTTTCATTTATGTTTGCGTAAACAGCTACTGGTTGCAGTATTGAATAGCTTTGTATGTTAAGTCTTGCACGTCGACACGAGCAACGCTAAGTGCGCTAAACCGCGGAGGTAGGATATCACAGAGAGGTGATACCGCATCGGCAAAGAAGCTGCGGTGCGCGATACCGCAGGTTGAGGACCTCGCGTTGGGCAGGAGCTCCGTGTCGCACGGTGCGCGGCGTTGCGGTAAGGATGGAGATATTGCAAGTCAGGGGAAGTGCGCATCATAGAGAAGGACCGCACGGTGGTGTAAAGGAACATATCGTGGCTAGAAGAGCTGCGCGACGATGGGATCGCGTGACACGAGCAAGAGGTCGCACAACGCACAGACACTGAGGGAGATCTTGCAGCCAGAAGAGCTGCGCACCGCAAGCAGGATTGTGACAGAACCTGGTCCAAGACACTTGAGTCCTTGGCCAACCCATTAGAATCACTTCGGGTGAGACTTTAGGCCGCTGTGCAGTCTATCGCCGAAAGGGCCAGTGAGCTAGGGGTGTTGTTGGTTGATTATAGTAAACCCGGGTCTGCCCATGCAATCAACAAATGGTTCCCTTGCCGGGATAAATGACTGGGAGTTAATGTTCTGTTGGCATCCTACCAGAGAATAGTTTCACCAGTGGCTGGATTCAGACTTAAGGGAGTTTTCCAAGAAATAAAATCGAAGCCCTAAACTGAGCACAGAGGCCTGGTTAGAAAAGCATATCGCTTCAGATATACATGCTATATTTTTTGCAACCTATGGAAACGAGCTTTTCGACTGGTTATCCAAGTTGACAGATAGGAACACATTCAAGAAGAAAAGAAACATTGTCTGGACACTGGAGCTGATTCAGACCGTGCAGAACCTTGACAATCCGATTACGAGAGCGGTGGACTTCTGGCTTACCAGTGTGCTAGAAGGCTTTGTTACAGAATTTGCAGTTGACCAGAGAAAGAGCTTCAGCGAAGCTGAACGATACTTCTTCAGAGGATATCGTGGTAAGTACCTAAGATCTCTAAACTTGTCCCTTAAGATGCTGCTATATGAAAAAGGAACAATAGATCTAGTCTCAGATGAATAAGTAAAGATAGTAATGTCACAAGAGTTTGAAAGTGATTTTGATGACATTGGACGAACACGTAGTGGAAAGAAATATAAAGTAGATTTTAGCTCTCCTGTATTTGAAGACAGTTCCGACAGTATTAGACAGCAGAGCCCTAGCACCACCGAAGAACCAGAGGGGGGTATTCCTCACCACCCCTATACCCCACAGAAACAGACAGGGACTCAGAATAACACCGTAGGTACTCTATCTAGTAGTTCATAGACAATACCTACTCCTGCTACATCACCTTCACCTACACCACTGAGTGGTAGTAACCCAGTCAGTCAGAACCCACCACAGAGAAATAGAATGGGAGACGACATGAAGCTACCTATTTTTAAAGGTACAGGAGCAGAAGACCCGGAACAGTATTGGTTCCTATGCGAAGCCATGTGGACCATTAAAACAATCAACGATGATAACCTTAAACTTGTACAGTTGGTCACCACACTCAGAGATAGAGCCTTGACATGGTACATAAAGTATACTAAATTTCCCAAGACACTTTCCCAGGTCAAGAACGCCATGATCAAAGAGTTTAAGAAACCTAAGTTTGAGTCTCAGTGCATTACAGAGCTTAAGGATATTAAGCAGCTACCATCAGAGTCAGTATGGGAGTTTGACCAGAAATTCAAAGCTCTTATAGACCAAGTAAGTTTTGAGTTTGCACCGGAGTAGCATAAGGAATGGTTTATTGCAGCGCTGCTCCCTCACATCAGAGTGCCACTAATGCAGCAGAAACTCACTACTCAAGATGAAGCGCTGGATATGGCAATGAAACTAGAGGCTTCACCTTTAGCAGAAACCAGTGCAGGCATGACAACTCTACAGAACCAGTTGGCCAACCTCACGTTACAGATACACGAACTTAAGAAAGGGAAAGAGGTTATACAAGACATATGGTGCATAAAGTGTAGAGCACAGGGTCATACCAAAGACAACTGTCCAGTCTTTGTAGAATATTTAGCATCAGGGGATCCTCACCCCTTACCACGAACACAAGGGCCATGGTGTGAAATATGTAAAACACAAGGACACCCACCTCAGCAATGCCCTTTGCTTCAGAAGTATGTACAGACACCTAAGAACCTATATTGTGTCTTCTGTAAATCCGTCGGGCATGATGAACAGGACTGTCGAGCCTATGATCTCATGATAGATAGAAAACATGATGTGTACAGAGTCCAATCAGAAACACCGGGTCCAGCAGCAGGACCACAGCCGGATCAGGCTTACGGAGGCCGTGCAGGAGGATTCAGAGGATGAGGCTGTGGAGGAGGCTTTGCACGTGGAGAAGGCTTTGGCCGAGGAAGAGGTTTTGGCCAAGGTCATGGACCAATCACTTGTTATAATTGCGGAGTTGTAGGACACTATGCTAGGGACTGTCAGAACCCCACTACTACTTGTAACTACTGCAAATCTTATGATCATACTATAGAGGAGTGTCCTATCTTGATAGCTAAGATCAAAGACCCTAAAACAGCCATACACCAGAACATCCAACTTATTGTTGCTGAGCAGGCAGAACCAGAACCAAGAGTCAATATTGTGACTCGGAGCGGTGCTTCCACCAGTGGCACATTGCAGCAGACCGGAAAGAACACAAGTAAGGAGTGGGTGCGCAGAGCTCCTAGTAAAGCAATAGCACTCGACCTACAACAGAATAAAGAGACCTTTCATGAAGCCAAGGCTTCCTTTGATGAACCTACACTATCAGGATCACAGGTACCGCCGTCTAGGGGTGTACCGCAGCAAGCACCTTGTGGCGATAGCCCTGAGCAGGAACCGCAGGCTACCACATCGGGGAGATGCGACGAGGAGGAATCGACAGGAAGTGTACAATCCTTCCTACACAGCTGCTTGAAACTCCTGAGAAATGACAAAGTTGTCGGTGAGCTACAGCGCATGATAGATCAGTGTCAGCAACCCTCTCTATCGGGTAGTGCACACCGTGCTGTCCATAATATTACAAGACATACAAGGACCGGAAGAGAGATGAAATTCATAGCGCAAATTGGCGAGTTTGAAATGGATGAAGTCGTCTTAGATCTGGGCTCAGAGGTGAATGTTCTAACTAAGCAGACATGGGAACAGATGGGTAGCCCTCAGTTAGCCCTATCGCCTATCCACCTAAGATTAGCTAATCAGCAGCGAGTATCACCATTGGGTCGACTACCGCAGGTGCCAGTTGATATTGACGGAGTTCATACTTTTGCGGACTTCGAGGTTATAGAAATCATTGGCGACAGTCGACCATATCCAGCACTACTAAGTATTGATTGGGCGATTGGTAGCAAAGCTGTCATTGACCTAAAGAGAAGACAAATGACCTTTGAGGATGCGCAGATCCGGGTCATCGCACCGATGGATCCTTACCAAGGTCCTAGATATATCGAACCTATCCGAGCAGAGGAGGAGGCACATAACATCAATAGTCTCTACCAGATGACTGCGAACCAGAGTGACTACATCAATCCAACCGCAGAAGGGAACATCAGTTGGCAATGCGACAGCTCATGCGCATCGAATTCTGACGTTGGTCTAGAAAACTGGCAGAACAGACTTTATGAAGTCTCAACGCGCAGATGTGCATTTATCAGTAAGTCACTACGATGGATTGGCGCAGAGATCGCTGAGGCTCCATCATATCATGCTTTGACGGATATCCAGGATTTTTTTGAACAGTTTGAGCAACAAATTCCTCATGAACAGAGGATCGCAACTATGGACCTTGCAGTTCGAGCTACACCTGCAAGATGGTGGTATGCGCATAAAGAGAATATCGCATCATGGGATAATATAAAAAGACTGATGGCGATCAGATTTTCTGACGGCAGAGAGTATGTCCAACAGAAGTACATAGGAGAAACTGACCCCAGGGTACACATTCATACATGTGAACAGAGCTGGTCGGACATTCCAGAGGATGAATGGGTTCACAGATTCATTCACACATTAGACACAGTTCCAAGGAATTGGTATACAGAGACCGAGCTGCGCAAGGGGACGACCACATGGTCACTTATGACAGACAGCTTCCTACTCACCTTTGCGTTTGAATCGGAACATCCAAGTATTGCTCAGGCCCTAGACATAATCAAGATCAAGATATTTGAGGACTGTACCATCTCAGTGCAGGCTCAACCTGAGTGGGCCACCCAGTTGCAAGACGCGCTAGAATGCTATAACTTCGTAACAAGTCCAGACAATGAGGAGGAGGATGAGGACCCTCGCAACACCAACATTCTGGAGTCAGAAGAGACTCGCGATGTTGAGGGACCACAGTTAGAGATTCCAGCAATCACTGAGCCCATCAAGATTAAAAAGATCAATATTGGCACAGACGCAGAACCCAAGTTTGCCTCTATTGGAGACTACTGGAATGATGAAATAGTCGGACAGATTGCAGATCTGCTACATGACTACCAGGACCTATTTCCCACCAAGTTCACAGAGATGAAGGGAATAGTTGGAGAGTTGGGAGTCATGAGGATACCATTAAAGGAGGATGCTAGGCCAGTTAAGCAGCGCCCATATAGATTGAATCCGCGCTACAAAGAAAAAGTGAAGGACGAAATTGATAAAATGCTAGCAGCAGGCATCATTGAACCAGTAGAAGAAAGCGAATGGGTTATCCCTATGGTAGTACAAGAGAAGAAAACAAAAGGGGACATCAGGATCTGTGTTGATCTGCGAAAACTCAACGATGCATCACTTCATGATCCATTTCCAACACCGTTCACTGATGAAGTATTAGACAACGTGGGAAGACAGGAGGTCTACTCCTTCACCGATGGGTTTTCAGGCTACCATCAGATCAGAATACATCCAGAAGATCGATCTAAGACCACCTTTGCAACAGAATGGGGCTCATTCTAGTATACGGTAATGCCCTTTGGTCTTAAGAATGCACCAGCTATATTTTCTAGAGTAGTAGTTGATGTCTTTAAAGAATACATCCATAAGTTCTTAGAAGTATATTTTGATGACTGGACTATATTTGGGCTAATCGATAAGCACATAGGAGATTTAAGACTGATGTTAGAGAAATGTAGGCAGTACCAAATTTCTCTAAACTTGAAGAAATGTATATTTTGTGCACCATTCGGTATCTTCTTGGGTCATATTGTGTGCAGACAAGGCTTGATGGTAGATCCCGCGAAGATCGCCATCATTGTAAATCTTCCAGCACCCAATTCAGTCAAGCAACTGAGGACAGTACTTGGTTATACCGGGTACTATAGAAAGTTCATCAAGGGCTACGCAAAGATTACAGCGCCGATGGAGAAGTTGCTAAAGAAAGATGTAAAATTCCTATGGAATGAGGAATGCCAGCAGAGTCTAGACATACTTAAGGAGAATATGGTTACAACACCCATCTTAGTATTTCCCGACTGGACTAAGCCATTTCATGTACATGTGGATGCATCCGGCATCGCATTAGGAGTCGTCTTGACACATCCAGGAGAAGGGGATCTTGACCATCCCATCTCATATTCTAGCAGAAAGCTATCAACAGCAGAAAAAAACTACACCACAACAGAAAGAGAGGGCTTAGCTATGGTGTATGCGCTGCAGAAGTTCAGGCATTATCTATTGGGTGCCTCGTTTAAAATGTTCACTGACCACTCTGCGCTAAAATAATTGGTTAATAAGCCAGTGTTAGGGGGGGAATCTGCAGATGGTTACTCCTCTTTCAGGAGTATGATTTTGAAATCATTGTGAAACTAGGAAGATTGAATGCAGGACCGGATCATTTGTCGCGGTTAGACTCAGGAGAAGAGCCCAGTAACCTAGAAGACAATCTGCCAGATGCACCGTTGTTCTCCATACAGATCGCAGATGAGTACTATACCGACATTATTTAATTCCTCACTACAGGAGTAGCACCTGATGAGTTCACTAAGCAGCAAAAGAAGCAGTTGGTTGTTAAAGCAGCAGACTTCACCCTCATCGCAGGACACCTATACAAGTTAGGTCCCGATGAAGTTCTGCGCAGATGCGTGATGCCGCACGAAAAAGATGTTATTATCAAAGAGGCTCATTCAGGAACCGCAGGAGGACATTTCGCAGGAAAACCGACTGCGCAGAAAATCCTGGAGGCAGGATTATGGTGGCCTACATTGCATAAAGACACCAAGGACTTTTGCAGATGTTGCAATATCTGCCAAAGGGTAGGAAAACCCTCACGACGCGATGAAATGCCACTGCGACCGCAGGTCACGTTGCGCGCATTTGACAAATGGGCTATAGATTTTGTGGGTCCTATCAACCCACCAGGAAAGCACACTGGTGCGAGATATATTATTACTGGAACAGAGTACCTCACCAGATGGGCAGAATCCAAAGCAGTAAGAAATTGCGATGCTACCACAGCTACACAGTTCCTGTTTGAAAACATCATCAGTAGATTTGGATGCCCAGTAATTTTGATGAGTGATCAAGGCACACATTTCTTGAACAACACTATTGAGGCATTGACAGAAGAATTCCAGATTCAGCACTATAAGAGCACTCCCTACCATCCACAGGCTAATGGTACGGTGGAGGCCTTCAATAAGATTCTAGAAAATGCTCTTACTAAGATCTGCAATAGCCAGAGGAATGATTGGGACCTCAGAGTTAACGCTGTCTTATGGGCATACAGGACCACATGTAAGAAACTCACGGGACACACACCTTTCAGCTTAGTATATGGACAGGAGGCTGTTATGCCTATGGAGTATATTCTTCCCAGTTTAATAATCGCTCAGATTACCGGGATGACTGATACAGACACAGTCGAAGCAAGGCTAGCACATCTGCTTGCCTTAGAAGAAGACAGGTTCATCGCCGGATTCCATCAGAAAGTGCAGAAAGCACGAGAAAAAGCTTGGCATGACAGACACATTAAGAGTAAGACTTTCCAGATCGGAAACCTAGTACTCCTCTATGACAGTAGATTCATTAAGTTTCCAGGGAAGTTCAAGAAACATTGGCTGGGGCCATACCAAATACAGCAAGTTACAGAGGGAGGTGCCGTTCAGCTTAGCCAGTTGAAAAGGGAGCTTCTTCCCACATGGATCAATGGCAGTAGGGTTAAGCTCTATAGTGATATCCACCTCGCCTCTCAGCCCTAGCTTAAACTAGTTTATAACGGTGCAGATGTCCAGTGTAGTTGAAAGGAGGCATCGCACCAGGAATGAGTCTACACCGGTAGAAATTTTCTAAGAATGAGGAGTCGCAAA